>JACXGJ010000094.1:10511-183310 GCA_016801105.1 Esox niger | reverse complement strand
GCTGGTGTGATCGTACGCCTCAGGGAACACTACCTGATCACGCCGGTGTCCACATACTTTCGGGAATGTAGTGTACATTATAATATGGTCATGCTAAAGCAGGCTAAAGATATAGTGTTAGCAGGCCCAAAAAAGTAGTAGGTAGGTAGCTGGACAGGTGTCGCTAGCTGGACAGGTAAAGTCAAATGAAAGAGAATTTAACTGAAGACACACTTTTGAGTTCGTCACACTTGGATAGCATTAGCATAGCCATGCAAGGAATTTACAGTTTGTAATTTTAGCAAAAGAATACCATGAAGTGATCCCATTTGACAACTTGGTCATAACAGACCATTGCTAAAGGGTAAATAAATGAGGAACAAAAACCAAGGAATCCAACACATTATGATGGTGGGAGTACGACATGACTTCCCATTGAAAATACCTATAGATTTTTCTATAGATTTGCCTAATATAATTCAAACTGATTTACCTAAAATTGTAAATCATACAATTTAATGCAACAATTTTAGCTATCACAAAATGTAATACTTAATGAAAAAGCAACTTCCAATCACATATTCAAAGCATATATGTGATGTCACATATTTCTTCTTTAAAGAGGTGATTGGAGAATGGGGCATGTGTTCCATTGCCACAACAAATTATTCCTTGAAAACTTTTTTATTAAGAGTCATGGGGTTTCACTGCCCCCTTTACAATCTTCACTTGAATATATCTGATTCTAGATCAGTCAGAGGTGTTTGAAAACAGCACTGAAGACACATCTGGTCCTTCACCACAGGGATGTTCTTCCATGGTTAGTATTGTATTTCTATGTACATGCAAAAGTCCTAAGATCAATCTCTAGCCAGAGGAACTCAGAAACTGGGTCAATCAAGACTTTGAAGTTAGACCGGCTTTATCTGTAAACTTCATAAGTTATAACTCTTCTCCATTAAACAGACAAAATAGTTTTCTTTGTGCACGTGTAGGAAAACAAGATTCACTGTTTTGATACGGTGTGGACAAACTCAAATGAGCACATAATTACATTACCTGAATCGCAGTGCGAGTTCATTTCAGAAATCTAAAAGCAGGCCTATTATCTGTTATTTAACCGTAAGGATTATGGATTCTTATCAGCTCCTAAACTCACGCGTGTAAAGATGCCACTTCTAGAGGGGAAAATAATTGCAGAAACTAAAGAGCAGAGGCTCTAGTCGAGAAGGGTGAAATTCAGGCCATGCACACAGAGGACCAGTTGAGGAAGTGAAGTATGAGGTTTAGAGAGGTTGCCTTTCAACACCAAAATAAATACTTACTCCAGCGTTCTACCTCGATCTAGGTGACAGGTGCCCAAGCCTCCACAAGCACTCATTAAAGCATTTAGACAAGCAAGGCAAGAGCAAGGCAGACATTTTCAATCACTAACCCGTTGCTTGCCAATTACCACACCCTCTATGGAATCCCTGGGCTAATCAGTGAGCAGGATTCAATCCATGGTTATTCAGTGACCGCTAACTCCACGGCAATGACTTTACAAGATGTCTGATATTGTTGAACCAGTAAGGAGAAACTCAGGCAGAGTTTTGATTAGTGTTGAGTTGAGTAGTGGTCAATGTAGAAGGAGCAAACATAGTGGAGAAAAAAGTTTCAGCATAATTTTTCATCAGGAAATGTGCAGAGTTTTCACCTACACAGATGTACACCACAGAGATTTCAGCGGCCTGAAAAAACAAAAATAACGCTAATTGACACATACATAGTGTACAGTACCATGCTTATGCTGGAGGGGCAGAATTGAAAAGTTTGTTGGAAAATATAAACACGCTAGCATTGGCAGTGAATAATGTTACTTATCATCGAGCTGGTTATTGCCCTTCTAAATGTAAAGTCCTGAGTAAATTTACAAATTTTCTTTTTACTACATTTGAAACATTTAGGAACATGATGTCTCTGTTAGGTTTCAAATAGTGTCTGAGGAGGTGAGACTCTACAAGCACTTGTACAATCCATCTTGGCATCTGTACAAGAAAGCAAATAGCTGCAAAGAGATCTAAAAAAACATTTAATCTTGAACAATAGACATGTTTGACTCTGTTTTTGGGGCTGGTTCAATAAACAAAAATTAGCAAGCCAGATGTACACAACAATCAGATTTTCAAGTTTTATTTTTTTTACCGCACGCTATACCCCTTCTAGCGGATATACACTAGTAGGCAAACTCTCACACTGGTTGTAGCACAATGACACTGTTTGTTAAAATTTTGATGTTCAGAGTCCGCCTCTCAAAAAGTCAAGTCTCCACCGCAGCGTACATTACAGCATACTAATCCACAGATGTTGAGTATGGAGCAGCTATAAAGGAATGAAAACGCTCTCTATGACATACCTCTTCCGATACCTCTTTGTTTCTCAAATTAACCACCACCTCTAATGCCCTGATGGGCAGGGCACCACAGTTTCATTGTCCTCCAAGAGTGGCTGGGTCTGTATTCTCTTTTCTGGTTCAGTATTCTCTGTCTTCTGATTCGACACGTATCTATCATCAGTCTCACACAGTATGTTTAAACTTCACAATGTTTCCCTCCAATCCATACAAACTTGAGCCTTATTTCAAACGCAAGTCTGTAATGTTTCTTAAACCATGTCATTCCCAAATTTTGCATGGCCACAGTCATGCCATACAAAGGTCCTCTGTTCGCTCCTGCCTCTTTCAGAACCCTTTTGTAAATGTAACCGCTGGGCCCTTTTTACTGGAATGTCCAGTTCTCATGGCTAGAAGGTAAAACCTCTGACATAAATGCTTATACACACTAAAGTAAAAGGTACTGACCTACAGTAAAGTAGCGGAAACTAGAGGATGCACTTGTTATATGTGACCTGTGTCTGCAAAATCTTACACTGATATTTCCAAAGTGTCAAACTTGCAAGTCATTATAAAATGACCAGCCAAACTGATACATGTTCCCTGTAACCCTATGACACCAGTGGGATAATGGTAGAGTGGTCATGCTGGGATATTTCATTGAAACGTATCTATAGAACAGCTAGTTACGTATTACAAAACATTTGGTGACTAAACAGTTTTTCACACATGCATTTAGTATGCGTTTATGCCCTCAGTTTGAGCAGTCCAGTTCATAGTCAATCAATCAATCAATCAAATGTATGTACAATAGGCAGTTGTCACAAAGTGCTTTTACAAAACACCCAGCCTTTTAAACCCCAAGGAGCAAACAACAGCAGTGTTGAACTTCTGTGGCCAGGAAAAAAACTCCTTAAGAAGGCTGTGTAGATGATCAATGGTGTAGATGATCAATTATTTATAGATTTAGGAACAGTGCTGTTATGCACAATTCCTATCCAAATTGGAATATGAGATGTAAATAACATCTATCCTACATCAGACTGCTGTCAACAAAAGCGGACATATTTAGCTAAAATATGACTTACTGTTTGGTAGGTGATCAAATACCTATGTCATGCAATAAAATGCAAATTAATTATTTTAAAATAATACAATGTGATATTCTGGATTTTTGTTTTTGATTCCGTCTCTCACAGCTGAAGTGTACCTATGGTAAACATTACAGACCTCTACATGCTTTGTAAGTAGGACAATCTGCAAAATCAGCAGTGTATCAAATAGTTGTTCTCCTCACTGTACTTTTGTCTAAAGTAACCCAATCATGTAGTAAAACTAATATTTTCAACCCTACTTAAATTATTGTATCGCTTACATAAGGAAAACAATGATGGACACATACACATTTAGATTTCCAAACATGAAATACTCAGACACTGGACTTATTTCAGCTATACTGATGTAATTGTGTTAAGTGAGAAAAAAATACAATTTTGAGTTTCAGTAACGGAACACATTTCATTTTACTTTTCTAGCCATTCAATTGACTTGTACTCAAAAGGCATATGTTAAAGTAAGTCCAAATATGTAAGTTCCACAAACGAATGAAATCCCAATTGCCTTCATTTTTTTAAGTTATTGTAATTTATTCATGTTTACATTGTACATTTATGTCATTAAAACTCAAAGTCTCCTCAAAACAATCTAGAGAATAAATTAACAAGAGAATTTATCAATTTTGCAGTAGAAACTACTTACTCTGTATCGTTCTGTCCATAAAAGTTCCAGAATTTATTGCAAACAATAAAATGACAATAATGATGACTTTTTCTACGATGGAAAATACGCATTAAGGCATTAGTTACATTTTAAAAACTCATGTTGATCATCCCCATGTGGTGTTCTGTGCCTGTCTATAGTAATTACAAGCCAATGCGGAAAAAATATGTTTACTTGGTCCCTGCTGCTCGTTAGCATACACTATTTATTCAGTTCATTTTATCAGATTCATTGTGAGGTATTGCTTTATGTCTACACAACATAAAAAGTGTTTTATTCTCAGTACTTTGATAGCCTTTGTGTGTTTTGACCTTCTCGCCTGTTTTGACCTGAATATTTCTTCACCTAGTCCTTACCTGTAACCTTCAATCTATTTCAGAAATTTTTTTTGGCCTTGATTTCCAGCCTGACTATGGTTCTGATTTTTGTCTTGCTCGTGTACTTTTGCCTTTTGATATACTGGTTCTGACCTCTACCTTTGGACCACTGCTAAAAAAATGCACTCTGTGTAAAAAACCATTCTCCTGCCCACATGTGTTGTGTTCTTACACACAGCTAGTGCACATTTTTTGCATAGCATACAGGGGCACATGAACATCATAATTGCATTCTTTCTCCCATACAGGTTTTCCCAACTGAATTTGCACTATTCTTTGAATAATACCTCAATATCCCGTAACTTTCCAAAACTTAACATACACAAGGAAACAGTTAATTCTGGCCTATAAACTATACACACAGTCCTCTAAATTAAATAATCATGTCAGAATCACGCACACAGACAGTGTGTAGAAAAACTCTCTCATCAAAATGGAAGGTTCATGTAGGAAAACTAACACAGCCAGTAAAGAAGACCTTTATTTTAGACAAAATTTGATCTTCGCCACCCAAAAATGTATGTATACATAAGACATACATTTTGTCTTGGGAAGCAACAAAAAGTAACAGTACAGTACACATGAATGGAGAGAAAAGAAAACACTGCAACCTCAGGCATTGTCCTGCCTGTCATGTTGAGTTGGCCACATGTTTTCATCCACATCACAACTGATGTGTTCCCTGGCCAAGCAACGAAGGAAAAGCGCCTAGCATGGCTGATCCACCCATGGCATGCTTCCATTGCCTGGAGATGACACACATTTCGGCTTAGTATACTGACCCATCATGATTGTTGCTGTTTTTTTATTTTATAAAATTGCTAAAGAAGTTTAACAAAATATTATTATTAAATCTACAGTTGGCTCAGAGTGGGGAAGCAGAGAGAGAAGATGAATGTGAAATTCAGGAGAATGTTCCCAACGAAAGATGGAGAAAAAGGGCAATTGAGAGCAAGCCTCAGAGATTCAGACGACCTCTTCACCAGCAACCAGACTGTTAGTAGAAGAGGGTGGATGAATGTAGCCCTTTGTGCTGTGGGTAGACTGTTGGCTACACTGTGTTGTGGGTTAGAGCAGAGAGCTGCGCTGTAGGGTCCAGACACTGGGACCAACAGATGTCTGGAGGTCCTCCACTGCTCAGCTCACCCCTGAGTCAACGCCAGCGACCAGCTGTTATGAGTGAAGGCAACAAGATGGGGGTGACAAGATGGCTCCTACATAAATTGATTGCCCTGTTTATGGTTCCAAGACAACTCTTGTGTTTGTTATTTAAGTTTATGCACTATTGTGTTTTTTTTTTTTACAATGCTTGTTCCAATATCAATTCCTAGTCCACAAGGACATTTGGGCATCAGATGACTTCCCGTCCATTAAGGCTTTAGGCGCAGTACCTTACTCATGTTTGTATTGAAATTCAGTAAATTTTTTATATGTATTGTTTATTTAAATATATGTATATCTTATATATACTAAAATGTATTTAAACTGTTTGTTGTATGTGTTTATATATTTTTAACACATAAAAGAAGTTTTAGTTACCTACTACTCTCTCAGCGCCAAAGAGCAATCAATGTAGTCAGTCAGTCACTGTAATCATGGCAATGCAATAGGGTAAGAAAAAGACAGATTGGGCCAGATAAATGTTACAACTGCATCACATTACAGAAGACACAGGAAAGCAATATAACTCAACTTGGGGAAAAACTCTTGTAACTGGAGAAGAGAAGCATAGCTGTGTGGCTTGCACACACAGGAATATCAATCAAATTTCAATCAAATGTATTTTTAACACCCTTTTCACATCAGCAGTTTTTGAGGCTTTTACAAAATACCCAAACTGAAACCCCAAGGAGCAAGCAACAACAGTGTTGATGCACAATACATAATATTAGCTAACTTGGTAAAACAGTTAGCAAAAGCGAACATGGGATACTGCTAGACTTGGCTGGAATTAGAATAATGAAGCAAATGTACCACCAAGTTAAACTACTGAGCTGGCAGTTTGGAGAGAAGAAATTAAACAATGATAGAAACCAAGCCTGTTTTAGGGGACATTGGAATTTGAACAGTGAAACATTACTTAGGAATAGTGCAAAATAATTGCACTGATAATTTGTAAGTTTTTATAAAATGACTGTACCTTGCAGCAAATCTTTATGAGCTACGGGTTTTTGTTGTGTCATAATGCAAGAACTGTACTCCCAAGTTTCACGTTTGACCACGTTTTAGCTACAATATATAATATTTTGGTGAGTAGAAGTAGCTTATTACTTGAACATAATGTCTGTAAAGGAACTAGTCATGAGTTGTTGTCAAATGTGTAATCCTAGGTAGCTACACTCACCAGTTGAAATGAACCATGTTTAATTTTGGCTATTGGCCTTTAAAATAACATTCAATTGATCAGATATAGAGCGTAGACATTGTTAGTGTTAAAAATAACTATTGTAGCCAATCGGTTAACCTGTGAATGTGAAAAGAAAAGATCCATTTGTGCTCATCCGTTTAATACTCTGGCAGATATTGTGGCAAAATGTATTTTATTTAAGGATAGTGATCAAATGTAGCCATTTGTTATCAAATAGTTGTTTTGCTTTTTTAAATCATAATAATTAACAGAAATCACCCAAATGGCCCTGATCAAAAGTTTACATACCCTTGAATGTGTGGCCTTGTTACAAACACACAAGGTGACACACACAGGTGAAAATGGCAATTAAAGGTGCATTTCCCCCCACCTGTGGCTTTTTAAATTGCAATTACTGTCTGTGTATAAATAATCAAAGAGTTTGTGAGCTCTCACATGGATGCACTGAACAGGCTAGGCAGTGAGCTATGGGAAGCAGAAAAGAACTGTCAAAGACCTACGTAACAAGGTAATGGAAATTTATAAAGATGGAAAAGGATATAAAAGATATACAGAGTGCAAAATACAGGGATCTCTTGATACTAAGCCAAGGTCTGGTAGACCAAGAAAGATTTCAGCCAAAACTGCCAGAAGAACTGTTTGGGATACTAAGAATAACCCACAGGTAACCTCTGGAGAAATACAGACTGCTCTGGAAAAAGACTGTGTGGTTGTTTGAAGGAGCACAATATGACAATACTTGAACAAATATGAGCTGCATGGTCAAGTTGGCAGAAAGAAGCCATTACTGCGCCAATGCCCGAAAATAGCCTGATTACAATATGGCCGACAACACCTTGACACACCTCACATCTTTTGGCTCACTGTAATTTGTAGTGATGAGACCAAAATAGAGCTTTATGGTCACAACAACACGTGCTATGTTTGGAGAGGGATCATAGTGAACAGAATACAATCCCTACTGTGAAGCATGGTGGTGGCTCACTGATGTTTTGGGGTTTTGTGAGCTCTAAAGGCATGGGGGATCTTGTGAAAATTTATGGCAGCACGTTATCAGAAAAAACTGGCAGACAATTTGCTTTCTTCTGCATGAAAGCTGTGCATGGGACACTCTTGGACATTGCAGCATGACAATGACCCTAAACACAAGGCCAAGTTTACCCTCCAGTGGTTACAGCAGAACAAGATGAAGGTTCTGGAGTGGCCATCACAGTCATCAAGCCACTCAGGGGAGTTCTCAAATGTGCGGTTCATGCAAGATGACCAAAGACTTCGCATGACCTGGAGGCATTTTGCCAATGGGCAGCTATATCACCTGCAAGAATTTGGGGCCTCATAGACAGTTATTATAAAAGACTGCACACTGTCGTTGATGCTAAATGGGGCCATACACAGAATTAAGAACTAAGGGTATGCAGACTTTTGAACATGGGTCATTTAATTTTTTTCATTTTTGGTTTTATCACTGAGCCCTTCTGTTATAACCTACAGTTGAATGTGAATGCCATAAGAAATAAGAGACATGTGTTTTGCCTGCTCACTTCTATTTTCTTTACAAATGGTACATATGTCACAAATTCTCAGAGGTTATGCAGATTTTTTAGCACAATTGTAAGTACATTGATAGCTAGACCTATGGTTACTAGCCAACTAGGGATATTGATTCATGCAACTTGGAGATTTTCCTACACATACCACGATTCAAAGTTTGGGGCCACTTAGAAATGTCCTTGTTTTCCATGACACCCGCAACAGCGTGCTTTAATGTTTATGCAACCAACGCAACTTTTTACTTTTAACTTGCATGATATGTAGACTGGTAGATAGAAAGAGAGAGATACCAAGAGAAAGGGGAAGAGACAAATACCAACCGTCAGAGAGAGAAAGAGAGACAGACAGACAGACAGACAGAATGAGAAAGAGAGAGACTGGGATGGAGGGGGCGAATGGGTTGGAAAACAAGAAAGAGCCTCTTTCACACAGGCCCTGGTATGTCCTTCTGGATCCACACACAATGTCCCCTTTGAGGACCCAGAAGAATAACATTTAGATTTAAAGTTTTCTCATCCAGGGAACTTGGGTCTTTCCATCCGCTCGCTGGCCTTTCTCTGGCCCTAATTAAGTTGTGTTTGGAGGGGCTAGTGGGGTCTGGACCCTGGTACCATAGACACAGGGATATGGCATCCATATTAGGACGTTGTCATTTTTCAGATAAACCCACAAATTGTTTTCCGTATTTTATATTATTGATCTGGAGTTGTCTGTATGAATGGCTAGACACTGATAACCAGCCATCTAGACCCACCCACATATTTGGATCATCAGTAACACAACACTCCTGTTAATGGTATTGAAATTAGGAAGGTCTGTAGTATTGGTCTGTCAAATTATTGAGTTCTTACAGTAAAAAGGCATTTTTGTAATTTCACTGCATTATTTTTGTGTTAAAGTTTAGGTTTAACAAAATATGTTTGCTATAATGCTATATGTTTTTCTTACATTCAAATGGCTTCTCTAAAACATATGTCACAAAGAACAATCACGTAGAGTTTTTGACATGATTATTACCTTGTAGCCCAAAGGGTTTTAAAAAAATTGAATACATTTATTGTTGTTCTATGATTTCTGATCTCACAAAGTGGGTGAAAGTCACAGAAAACAAGCAGCATTACCTTGGGGCAGAGACTTCAATCTTCATAATAACCTGCACATATATACAGTACATTTAGCACACATAGTATATAGTACACTGTTCACTTAGATCTGATAGATTATATAAATCGTGTTTGCTGGAACATGTGACTCTGAATAAACACTGCACTTTGCGGCACCCTTCAATGCAGATGTCTGGTGGTGTATATTTGGATATATTTGGAAGAGTGTGACAGTCTGTGAAACAAACAGGAAGTCTCTAGCATCAACGTACAGCAAGTAACCTATGAATGAAAAGTTTTAATGAAAGACTGATATTGATGTTTTAGTCAGACCAAAACATGTCACAGTGACTAGTGGTTTAGCTTGGCATGCACTGTATAGTATTCTAAGTATCGGTGGTTCAGCACAATGTTCGGGCAGTGTCCAAGTGTGTGCATTTCATAGAAATATTGGAGCCATTAGGATGCAAACAAACTTGTCTGCCTTTTTGCTTCCAGCAGGTGTTTACCAAACATTCCTACAACACCTGCACAGAGTATTTCGTATTTCTACAGGTCCAAGCCTGGGACTCTGATCAAGGCACAACGAAACACTTGTTGCATTACAGCATTCACCCTGAGAGGAAAAACAGAAACCCAAGCCTGCTCTCTTGCGCACATGCACACACTAACACACACACACACCAAAGTTTGAGAGATGTTCCCACAAGTGCTGGTTGGGGAGAGTTTGGTGAGAATTATGCTAAGGACTATCCAGGGAGGTAGGTTTTCCCCTTTTGCCTTTGGTCTCATAAGAACAAGTTGTTTTATCTGGAAAAGAGAGCGGGAAGGAATGACTCTCAGTGAGCTAAAAACTGGGAACAAGCCTGTCCTGCTGTATACTTGGGCTGAATCTGTGGTTGACAAAAATAAAAGTCGGTTTAACTCACGTTACTCCTGGCAAAGGAGCCTATCCACCTGCTGTGGGGAGATCCCAACACAAGGCCTGGAAAAGGGCATGCACACGCACACACGCACACATGCACACACGCACACACGCACACAAGCACACAGATATAGGCCAAGACAAAGTTGCAATAGTCAGGCAACTTTTCTTAAAGGTCTTTAAAATTCAAAAGGGGACAAAGCCAGCTACAGTATGTGGGAATACGCCAATTAAGTTCTCTTTCAAAATTTTATTTTTCACTAACTTATTCACAAAGCTTAGTCCACAAAGGGTGGGCAGTGACAGAACATAGAGATCCCTGTCTATCAATGCCGACTCACTTTGATAATTACAATAGTTACAATGACTTAAAGCATATGGTGGTGGGATGCACTAGTATTTTCTGTTGATATCAAAATAATTGAGAAAGCATGAAAGAGAAAGTTAAAAAGATGGGTGGATAATACTGAAGAAAGTACACTATAAAACTGATCATATTGTATCTAATGTATGAATGTGCCCTCTAAAATCTATTAAAGAGTAGTTATTTGAAGGGTTATTCTGTTGACATGTGGGGATTCCCTTACAGTTTCAATTTCAAGGACCTGTTAAAGTTCCTCCAGGAACCTTTCTTATGTATAATTTCTGCAATCCAGAGATTAGGTTGCATGATCATAGAGACTGTTAAACTACGTTAGTGAGAACCTGAGTATTTTTTCTCTTGTTAGTTTGTTCACTCCTAATATTTTATGCATTTCTGCAAGCTCTGTTTAAAACCACATCAGATGTAGGCACGCTGAGTTCCATTGAGAAAAAGAGTCATTCACTGCGTTTGTATTGAACGTGCTCACAAAGTATATCCAATCCAATTACATATGTCACGAAACACCATTATTGACTACGATCAACATTGTAGTCTCACACACCATCTTAGGTTACATCGCGGACCAAATCATACTACTAACCCAACAAGACATTCAGGCTGAATGGACTTTGAAATCACTAGTCGGTTAGATTTGCACACGTACATCCAAAGTGGATTGGCAGGGGGTTAAGGAGTGTTGTTTGCAGACTGATACGTGAAGCAGAACAGTAACCTGCATTAAACTCACTAGTTGGTGAATGGATTCTTTGTGCCAAACATCCTCATTTTTATCTGCGTACCTCAGGAGTGTGTGTGTGTGGGGGATGCTTAACCAGAATTAGCATATTTAGCTAAAACAATGTTCAAACGTGTTCTTTTTTTCTGGATGAGGTCAGTCACCTTGAAATAGTTTGTTTATTAGTCACTGAAATGAAAATACTGAACATAACATTAATAATAAGTTGTGTACACTGATAAATTGCCAGAGACACAAGAGTTCAGTGATTCACCCGTCTTTTTTTTCTCAGCTCAACTATAAAACCACAACATATCCAGTCTACATATGGACATCGTTTATAGACTTTTTCTATATCAAATCTCTCATTGGTGTGGAATGACTCATTTACAGTTCATCGAAAACTACATCATCACCCACAGATCCCACACTGACCAACGCTGCCCACACTGACCAGCGCTGGCAGCAAAGTCCAGTCCTTGTTGAGATAATGAGGGCAACAGCTGCACAGTGAAAGGGAGCATGTGTCAATTTTCTTGGAAATGGGTGTGTGTGTGTCCAAGCATGGTGCATGAATGTACGTAGATCTGATGAACCCGTTAGTGCCCAAAGGAAAGCAGGATTGAATCCAGGCGGGGGAAAAGGAAGGAGGGAGTGATGAAGAAGGACCCCTCTGGACCTTCCTAACTGCCCAGGACGCAGTGGTAAAAACACGTTGGTCTTTCTGGCTCAGATGGCCCGTGTGACTGGATTTAGATGACGGCCATGACAAAGACTCCTTTCTCACTCACTTTAGTAACTACAGATATGCCCCAGCGCGTTTGTTTCGGAAATCAGTCCGTTTCCAAAATCCATCAGCTGTCCGAAATGTTTTTCAGAACTCCTCAGCCGGGAAACAAATAACAAGAATGAAAAGAGAACTGTAAAGATGGACTGAAGGACAACCTCTTGGCCCTCCGTTTTCCTCCTCCAGTTGTAACTCTATTAGTTTGTGAATGACCAGAGCTCCAGGGCTGTGGATGTGAACTAGCCAATGGGACTCTAGGGCACACTTGTCCAAACACTCCAACTGCACTCAGCAACCCCTTTGTAAAGGAAACCAGCTTTGGGACACTGCTATGGAGGCCTTTCATTTGGAAGGCCAGAAATGTTGCAAGGAAAAGACATATTTAGCAAGAGGGAACCTTAACAAGCATGCTTAGACACACTAGAGACAAGAAATACACACATAGAAAAAGCTCACAAGTATACATAAACTAACACACACATACTGTTGACATAGACCAAGACAAATAAACATGCTGACTAACACCAACACACACACATATTGACATAGACCAACACATGCACAAACAGAAACCAACACACACACACACACACACACACACAGCTACACTTATTAAAACAGGGCAGAGTCTGGCTCACAGCTTTGCTGCAGATGCACAGTTCTCCCAAAAGAGTATGGCTACATTTCTTTAAAGGTCTTGATATGGTCAACTTGTCCGTGCATGTTTGGAATTCTGTGTGTGTATACAGTGGGGAGAACAAATATTTGATACACTGCTAATTTTGCAGGTTTTCCTACTTCCAAAGCATTTAGTGGTCTGTAATTTATCATAGGTACACTTCAACTGTGAGAGACAGAATCTAAAACAAAAATCCAGAAATACACATTGTATGATTTTTAAATAATTAATTTGCATTTTATTGCATGACATAAGTATTTGATCACCTACCAACCAGTAAGAATTCCAGCTCTCACAGACCTGTTAGCTTTTCTTTAAGAAGCCCTCCTGTTCTCCACTCATTACCTGTATTAACTGCAACTGTTTGAACTCATTACCTGTATAAAAGACACCTGTCCACACATACAATCAAACAGACTCCAGCCTCTCCACTATGGCCAAGACCAGAGAGCTGTGTAAGGACATCAGGGATACAATTGTTGACCTGCACAAGGCTGGGATGGGCTACAGGACAATAGGCAAGCAGCTTGGTGAGAAGGCAACAACTGTTGGAGCAATTATTAGAAAATGGAAGAAGTTCAAGATGATGGTCAATCTCCCTCGGTCTGGGGCTCCATGCATTATCTCATCTCGTGGGGCATCAATGATCATGAGGAAGGTGAGAGAGCCGCCCAGAACTACATGTCAGGACCTGGTCAATGACCTGAAGAGAGCTGGGACCACAGTCTCAAAGAAAACCATTAGTACACACTACGCCGTCATGGATTAAAATCCTGCAGCGCACGCAAGGTCCCCCTGCTCAAGCCAGCACATGTCCAGGTGTCAGGACTGGGGGTAGGGACCCAAGCGTGGACTGGGAGAGGGAGACTGGCAGGCAGAGTAGTCAGGGACAGGCAGGAGGTTGATTCCCGGGCGGGTGCCTGAAGTACAGGCAGGGAGCAGGCAGAGTAATCGGGTACAGGCTGAAGGTCGGAACACGGGAACACAGAAAGTTGGTTTGAGAAACGCGAGAAAAGGCATGCAAGCAGAGACAAAGAGAGAGGGAAGAGACGACAGTGGACTGTCGATATACTGCAGGGGAGGAGGTGAGTGGAAACAGGTGTGTGTGATTGCGGATTGGGAACAGGCGTGGGGTGGATGATGAGCCGGAGTGATCATGGCTCAGCGACGCGCGGAGGCGGGGGTGTGACACCAGGCCCGTCTGAAGTTTGCCAATGACCATCTGGATGATCCAGAGGAGGAATGGGAGAAGGTCATGTGGTCTGATTAGACAAAAATAGAGCTTTTTGGTCTAAGCTCCACTCGCCGTGTTTTGAGGAAGAAGAAGGATGAGTACAACTCCAAGAACACCATCCCAACCATGAAGCATGGAGGTGGAAACAGCATACTTTGGGGATGCTTTTCAGCAAAGGGGACAGGACGACTGCACAGTATTAAGGGGAGGATGGATGGGGCCATGTATCGCGAGATCTTGGGCAAACAACCTCCTTCCCTCAGTAAGATCATTAGAGTTGGTCGTGGCTGGGTCTTACAGCATGACAACGACCTGAAACACAGAGCCAGGGCAACTAAGGAGTGGCTCCGTAAGAAGCATCTCAAGGTCCTGGAGTGGCCTAGCCAGTCTCCAGGCCTGAAACCAATAGAAAATCTTTGGAGGGAGCTGAAAGTCCATATTAACCAGCGACAGCCCCGAAGCCTGAAGGGTCTGGAGAAGGTCTGTATGGAGGAGTGGGCCAAAATCCCTGCTGCAGTGTGTGCAAACCAAGTCAAGAACTACAGGACACGAATGATCTCTGTAATTGCAAACAAAGGTTTCTGTACAAAATATTAAGTTTTGCTTTTCTGATGTATCAAATACTTTTGCAATAAAATGCAAATTTATTATTTAAAAATCATACAATGTGATTTTCTGGATTTTTGTTTTAGATTCCGTCTCTCACGTTTGAAGTGTACCTATGATAAATTACAGACCTCTACATGCTTTGTAAGTAGGAAAACCTGCAAAATCAGCAGTGTATCAAATACTTGTTCTCCCCACTGTTTATGAATGTGTATATACATGTGTGTATTTGCTTGGAAAGAAGACATTAGTTGACATTGACTAATGATTTCGTAGCTGGATGAAGAGACTTTATATGGCCCTTTTGTTAAACTGCTATTCAATATCAACTATGTGATCAGTTGCAGGGAATTACTGAGTCACTGAGTCCTGGAATTCTCACAGCAGTTTGGTTAGGCCAGGAAACATATGAGCTTCAAGTCATCACTGAGTCGTTGGGCATAATTCACTTTCTGTTAGACCCGGTAACACATGCCATTTTACTGTATGGTTTGTGTTAAACAACCTTTAACTTTTGGGCGCTTATGATAACTGATATAGGCACATTCACATACATAAATCAAAGTGACCAGGCTGATTATCCCTGAGTTCCCGTGTTGCAACACCGTCCCTTGTCTTCTGGACTTGACTGATGAGGAGCAGTGAGGATAACGTAGGCCATGAAACATGTGATCTTTGAAATGTTTGGCATGTGACGAAAGATTAGCTACATTTCTAATAAACTTACTTTCACCATATCATGATAATTGAGGTTTGCATATGTTTACAAACAAAATGGAGTCAGATTATATATTTATATTTTTGTTTATCATTAAGGTTACATTACCGTGCACTCATTTCCCTAGCCATCCCCGGTTACGTTCTAGTGGTTAGCCTTTCCAAACCACTCTTCCATTTATCCCTCTCTACACTATTGTCTTTTAAATACAGGGTTTAAATTATGGGCATATCATTGCATTCTGTTTATTCTCATATTTTACAGCATTCCGACTTTTTGGGAAAGAGGTTTGTAGTTTTTCTTAGTGATGGCCCAACAGGGCTTCATTAGTGTTATTTTGCCAGCAGGATATTATGCTGGCAGTACTCCGATTTTCTTTATCTAGTCTGTAAAAAAGAACAGACAAGAACAACGGACATTAAACATAAAATGTACCAACTAGATTGTTAACTATTTTCCCTTAAATATTTCAATGATGGCTTTTATTTTGAAGAAGAAAATCTGAGTTAACGCTAGTAGCAAAATATCCTGCAGCTAGCAGAATGGTAATGAGGCCTTGAATGGCCATCACTAATTTTTCTATTTATTTCAAAGTTTCCAACATTGCGAAATATTGATGTGGACTTAAAATTTAATTCACTCTTATAATCTTCACAGACAGAAGACGACTGGCCATCCTGTGGCATTAAAGCTAGTCCAGACATGACGAAATCCAACAAAGCAATGACAGATGTCTTAATAGGGACAAATTAATGCCCACCCAGACAATACCAAATGTGAACCAATCATAAACATCCCTACTTGGTTCTGATTTTACTGTATGGCACAAACAGAGAGATAATGAGTGAAATACAAAAAGAGCAACAGAAAGAATGGGAGAACTAATGAGCTATTTCAGAGTTTTCATGCCTGAGTCCCCCTCCCTTTCTTCCCCTCCTCACGACCCTCCTCTCTCTCATCTGCAGATCAGTCCACATCTGGAGGGGGATTTCTGAAGAATTCCATGGGGTTCCTTGCTCCTCAATCGGCTCATTCACATCCCGTCATTCCCTTGCGTGACATGCACCTTACACACAGTATGTGCGAAAAAATATCCCAGGGTTGCCAAATGTTATTACACATTTTCCCTCACCTCATTTCTGGCAGCTTTTTTACCAAGATTTGTAGCGCTCAGCTGCACCAGCTGGCGGAATCATTCACCTGGCACAGCCATGCCACAGGGAGGGTGGAATAATTCTTTACACTTTTATATGTACAAAGTTAGACCGAGTAAAGTCTCTATATAGGGGCTTCTTCTGACTTGCAAATAGACTCTTCTCTGGTAGCATTTTACTTTCCAACTCATTTTTGACACTGCAGTAACTTGCTAGTAAGTATGTTGTAACTAGATCATTTGCTAGAAACTACCAAGGTTAGTAACTACTACCATCAGTTATACTTATTTGTTACCCTGTCATTTCCCCAAATGTTTTTCCCCATGGTTTAATAAATGAAGAAGAACTTTCTTCTTGGGCTGCTACCACGGCACCCTGGCAACTATAGACATATACATATTTCCACCTTTGGCTCTTTCCAAATAAAACATCTTCCCAGAGCTAGACAGGTCTTGAAAGGTGCTTATATGTGCATAATGGTGAACTTGAGTTGACAATATACTTCCCTTTGTTCGTGAAAAAATAAATAGAATGTCAGGGTTAAAAGCAGAAGCCACTTTTTGCTTGGAACTTTGTAATTGTCTATATTAACAATTGAGTATGATCATTACTATGATGTAATCAAAAATACAATTTACATTTTCTAATATGGTAGGTAGCAAGCTAACATTTTAATTGATATTCCTACATGGTAGTTATCAAATTAACAAACAAGCTGAAGTATCCAAGCTAGACAAGCTTACCAGGTGACTACTCCCATATCCAAATGGGTCATTTAGCAAGCTCACACAGCTCATCTTAGCCAACACATTTGCAAATAACAGTGCTTGGAAAATGGTGTGATTATCTGAGGAAAAAAGTTAATGTGGTTCCTCTTGAAACTGACTGGTTGTTTAACTTTATTCATCAATTAATCCCCTCTAATTGTGGTGGAACTATAAAGGACTTAAGCCAAGGCTGAAATGTGTCGTGTCCGTAAAAACGTTAACATTTTGAATTCAAATAACGATAACCAAGCGATCAAACACTTTGGTTTCATAAACTCCCAGGCTTGTTCCGGACAGAGATGCTGTATATGGGTAATGTACTAGCTTGAAAGCTGGCTACTTGGTTTGTTCAGCAAACTGTTGGGGTAAAAAATTATCAACAGCTCACTATTCAGGTAGATATTAGCCCATGTATTAACCCATGTATTTCTACATCACTTGAAAGCAATGCTTTTATCTCTCTGATCTTTCTACAAAGAATTATCCCTATTTATTTGAGACTGGCAATTACACAACAGCTATACCAAATAGAAAAGCAAAAATTGTCAGGAAGCTGTAAATAACAAATATTCCAAACAAATATCAAGTACTTAACTACAAATAACATCTTTCTTCAGTACTGTTAATAATTCAAATATTTCTGCTTTTGTATTTTGGAAAAAGTTTCATTCAGCCCAAGGAGAACAACTGTATTGAATAACTTCTTTACTAAAAAAACGAGTATAAAAAAGACTACATAATACACAAAGTACACTACTTGTTGATCTTTTTTTTATGATAAGTCATAGGATCGATGTCTTCGGAAAGTTCCAGATGTGTTTTGTGATGACAACTAATGGGATATCAAGTGTTGTTGGTATCAGTAAGCATGTTCATGGCCAGTTCTACCCTGGGTTATGTTTCAGAGTCAACATTTTAGGATGTTGTTAAAGAGGAACAACTTAGTAAAAACAAACTGTTTCAGTTTTTCAGTTGTAGACATTTGTTTTCGTCTCCCATGGTAACACTAACACCATGACGTGAAAGAGTGGAGGATTACATGGTTTTACTGATGTGCAATGACAGTTGAGTTCACACAAGACGGCCATTGTTGAGAGCAGTATCTGAAAGTGGAACTCGGGTAGCGGATGTGAAAAGCGATCTGGAGGAGGTGTGAAATATTGTCTGGACAAGGCATGGGAACATCTTTGGTGTCTCAGGTCTGAGGTTGAATTCTGAAGTCACAGATTTAGGAGAGTGAAAGCCAGAAGGGTTTTCGTCATTTAGTGACTATCCCGTAAAATCTGCTACTCTAGAGGACAGTGAGAAATAAAAAGCAAATATGGAGCTGTTGCTTTAGTTTCCAGTAAGAACATTTTTTACGACTATATGACACATCATGGTAAAAATATTTTGATGTAATTGACATTGCCCTTCAAATATCGAGAGTTCAAATTGAGCTTGCTCATTTGGAATGATACATTTTAACAACTGCCAAATTTCATAAAAATATTTTATTGTAAAGGCCAATATTCTGTGTACGTCTGTATATCCTAGACAAGGGCTATTCAACTTTGACCAGGAAGGCGGAAACACTGTTATTTAGTGTTACCTACCTAATAGTTAACTGCACTTGCCTTGTGTCTCAAGTCTGAGGTTGAATTCTGAAGTCTCAGATTAGGGAGGGTGAAAACCAGAAGAGTATTCGTCATTTAGTACCAGAGTTCAATAGCCCTACCTTATGTCATCCTAATAGCCAGGGGCAGCTAAGTAAACATTCTTTTTTTATGTCCACATGATAAGACTCAACAAAATACAGTTCAAAACAGGCAAAAATGAAAACACTGCATGATCCAAAAACATTTTAGATGAATTTTAACTTAATGTAGGACCTATAGAAATGATTATGAGAAAATGTGATTCCACTCAGTATTTAAGTGGAAAACAATAGTCCATTGGTGGAACATGGGTTTAGCTGGTCAGAATCTCCTAACCCATTTAATGCCTGGGTCCTGAGACTTGGCAACACATGGTAGCAGTTGAACAATAATCCAATTCAGTCTGATCCTATATCCAGACTGATGTATGTAACAGATGCTGTGATGACCTGTATCAGCTTGATGTGTGTGTGTGAGTGCATGCGTTTGTCTTTGGTTATCATCCATTTATCAGCCACCTCGTGAGTCTACAAAGGCCAATGGAGTGTGCTGTAAATCACTCATCTACAATGGAATGCTTTGTCTTTCTTTGTAGACGACAATCCATTGTGCAAATACACTGGCCATGTTTTATAGAATTCTGTGTTTGTGACCGACTGGATTTGAACCGCCTGAAGAACATAAATGCAGTTACATACCTGGATGTCATTGGTCTCAAGGGTGATGCTCCTAAACATTATGTTGATTTGGTGTCAGTAGTGCATTTTAACCCCTCTAATGGTTAAGTCAGTATTGGGAGAGGGAAAGCTAATTCTAGATCTGCAACTAGTGGTAAATTCAAAATGATATTAAGTTAAAGCAGTGTTAAAACCCTTCCAGAAGTGTCCAGACAGGTAAGATACACGACAGAAGAACAATTCACAAAATGGCCAGTAGATGACACCATACAGCAGTGAGAGAGATGCAAAGATGCAAACTGTAGAGAAGAAAATACAGAAAAGATAGACAGTGAAAAAGGGGGAAACAGTGGAAAGGAGACAGTCATTCAGTTTACAATGCGGATGGAAACTGGATAACTTTCCGAAAACATTGTCATCAAAGGTCATGACATTTTTACTGCACTCACCTTCAAACCATCACATTTGCTTCACACTAACTGCACCATAGCTGCAGCATGAGCCAATATTTGTCTGTTCAGTAGAGCATGATCAGGTTATTTCAGTTTTTCTATGTGATGTAAAAATCAATTTTAGAGAAAGGATATCAATGAAGTTGCTATGTCCATCCTTTGGTTGTTGGTTATTATATGTCCCTAGGACACTGTCTGTCTGTCTGTCTGTCTGTCTGCTTGCTGTTCCATTTTGTCATTTGATTGTCAGTGCAATAAATCTGCCTTTTTGGCTGTTTGACACACAACCCTGCCTCCGCCACCCACCAAAAGCTG
Organism: Esox niger; assembly: GCA_016801105.1. Classification (NCBI taxonomy): domain Eukaryota; kingdom Metazoa; phylum Chordata; class Actinopteri; order Esociformes; family Esocidae; genus Esox; species Esox niger. The sequence continues at coordinate 162,731 of JACXGJ010000094.1, read as the reverse complement.
TGAAGTTGTCCGTTTCATCACACCGAAATCCTTCCATCTACAGTCGGCTGCTTTCAGCTTACCACTCAAATGCGACAAGACGCTATTCGAGGTCATTAACACTGAAAAGTCTTCTCTGCAGGGATCAACAAATGAACAAGGACATAAAGTTGACTACTAAAACGGCAGAAGCCCTGAGATGTTTGACTGTGTGTTTGAGTCCGTGTGCGCGTTTCTGTATTTACGCGCCTACCTGTCCGTGTGTCTATGCATGTCCGTGTTTTTATGGGGCTGGTCATCACTTTGTGTCTGTGTTCGTGTCCGGAATCCTTGTTTTACTATACGTCTCATACTTATGCATAAACTTAATCTAATCACAATTCCAACAGAGCAAAAGATCATAGAATCTGTCTCGACAAGGTCCCCCACCAGTTGACGTTGCAATCGTGCTATCCCCCCTCCCCCGAGTCCAATATCGCTTGAAGGATTTCAAACCGCTTGAATGAGTTCAAGCTATTTATGAACTTGTTGATATTTGTTGTGATTCCCATTTAAGGGATTGGTCTTGGAATAGGGAAAATGGGGAATCTTTTTTCTGGTCCAACTAGGATACATGTCTGTCTGGAGGTCTGTATTAAAGAAGGGAAAATAGTTTACTTCCTGCCTTAACTTTTGACTTGTATTCGACTTCAACTTGACGTCTCTCCTGGGGCCTATGGTGTTTTAAATGCCTTTGTCGCTCTCCTTGGTGTCTCCGTGCTTTACCGGCCTTGTTATGCAAGTCTTTGTGTCTCTCTCGTCAGTCTGTGCTTGTTATGCAGGTCTTTGTTATGCTGAAATTACAATCCTTCTGTAGCCTGATTAATCAATCATAGCTCCATGAACTCCCTGTGCACTGTGCTATTCAACAGAGTTACTGTATATATCTGGCCCACCCCACACACACATACCCACACGTTTGTTTTTCATTATCGGGGCACGAAAAAGTATTCCTTATTTACCCTTTAATACAAATCTAAACCCTGACCTTTACTTCAATTACTTATGTTGTATGCTGAAACTTGGCATTGCAATATTACTTAACACAAAATACCTCAAACTGAAAGTAACCCCATTTCTAACATCATGGCCCATTCTATGTTTTTTACCTACCCTGGTATCTACATAGATACTAAGACCGGAAAAATCCCCATAAAGCATATTTCCAGCTCAGGGGTTAGGTAAGGAAACTTACACAACTGGTGTTACTGTTTGAATGTTTTAGAGTCAGCAATATCAGTTACTGCTAAGGCTAGGGTAGGTTTAGGATAGAAAAATAACTTTCCTGGGTATGACCATGGTTTCACTTCATGTGTCGAGTCCCCACAAATACAGTAAAACCTAAAAGTCGATCCTCACAAGAAACCCCCCCACTATTTCCATTTTAGGGATTATGTTTAGGGAAAAGCTTACAACTGGGGTGAATTACGATTGGGTTCATTCCAGGCATTACGTTTAGGGTATGGAATTAGATATAAAGGTTAGTAAAGATGATTATGATTAGGGTTCAGTTGAGGCTGTGAGTTGTTTTTATTATTAATGTAATATATTAATTTAATATATTTATAAAAGGAAATCAAATTTGAAGCTGAGCCCTGTATTAAGAGGGATACATACAAAATACTAAAAAACAAACAAACATAAAATATTAAAAAATTAAGATTCAATTAAGATATACATATTTAAATGCACCTATTTAAAAATACAATAATTCTTCCTAACTCTTCCTACCTATGGTGTCTCAAGAGCCTGGGGCATCTCACTGGCTGTCAACAGGAGTTATAAAGAGAGCAATACAGAAGAATGCATGCCATGCTTAATTAAAGTGACACTTATTTTTTCCCAGTGGGATTTAAAACAGGAGTAAATATGAACAACAGCTTCCCCGGCTGGCAGTCTCTCATCCATCACTACTACAACAGTAGTTGGAGAGCTATGATCTCTGAACATTAATGCCATTGTTGATAATGTCAAGAAATTAATTTCTGGGAAAAAGTGTTTAGCTACTGTCATCTGCGTAGACAATGATACTGTATTCAGCCCACTTAAATATAATCACCCTCTTTTTATGTGTGTGTTATATGGAGATATGTGTATAGAACCTTTCAATTAGGTTCCATCTTAAACAATTCCTAGTAATTCACACACCTTATACAATAAATCAAACAAACAGATTATTAAAGTTAGATGATATTACCGACAGTGAAATGGTAGTAAAAAATGGTAGTAAAAAAAATAAAAATATGAGCATTTTGTTAAATATTATTTACCGTTTTCCATTAGGATGGGAATCCATAGTTAAATGGAGCCCAAACTCTTTGCATGACTTCTTCACTAACTGAATTGGTGTTTTTCCCCTACATGAACCCCCTGCTAAGAATAAGCCTCCTTAGCACTCCGCAGCCCATTATCACAGGATTGGCCAACTCTCCTCTACACCATTGTGCGATGATCTAAGCGCCGCGACTGCAGGCCCCCTACTGAACCAATCAGCCGTGACCAATCAGTCAAAAATCCACCATAATCACGACTGGAATGGAGTCATAACTGAATTAAACACTGGACCCCTTTAACAAAACCCATCCAGCTTCCATGCTGCATACACAAATGAATGTCTAAACTAAATTAATCCCATTGATCACATGGCTGGAAGAGGGAGAGACATTGCACATCTAGTGTACCCAAAGGTTTTTTTCAGGACCATAAAGAGCATGCAGCAGGGAAAGTGGAGAGGTTCCGGAGCATTCCAGAGGCAGCCATAAAGGCAGCCATAAAGGCAGAGGCCAGAGACACGAGGGAAAAGGAGTGTGTCTAATTGTGTGACTAATGGCCAGTCTATTTGTTAACCTGTACAGACATACAGTCTTCAAAAAAAGCCTGAATCGCTCCAACGCCCATGGACAGCTTCCTGCGAACAAGAGAAGCTGCCGGAACCGTATCATTGGTTTTGTCCCATTGCTGGTTGAATCTTTTCTCATGTTGCTCTTTGTTAAATGACACAATAATTTTAAAGCTGCAAAACATTTATATAATAGCATTTATTGATTCTGGATTGCACACCAGGCCTCTCGGGGGCTACTGGTCAGAAAGTTGAGGGTCTGCCAACCACCATTTCACTGTTTTACTCGCTTACAACGTGGCGAAACATCTGTATCACGCATCCACACATGACAAGGTTGTGTGTTGGTGAGAGTCCAAAACAAATGTGCAAGTCGTTTCTATGGTCTGTTGAGAACAATATAATCATTTGTACTCTTCACTAAATGCTACGTTTGGCGCAAGCCTAACACCACCTATCATCCTTGAAATACCATCCGTATCGAATGTCATGGTAGTGACATTCGGTACGGATTCGGTAAGCCATCATAGTCCTTACACCTTAAACATACTGCCAAAGTGACGCTGAAATGGCTTCAAAATTAAAGACAATGTCATTTAATCTCTCTCTTGGGGTGTAAGGAAAATGATGGACTCCCTTTAAACATGATTTAACATAAATGTATTGTCAGAAATCCATTAAGGGTGGTAAGTAAGGGCAAGCCACTGAACGTAAGGGGATCAGGGCACCACTAAATGTATTGCCCTATTTTGGTGCCCCTTTAGCCCAGTTTGGTTAGCGAGTTCAGGAGGGTGCCATTTGCTGTAGGAGATTCAATGGTTCCCAGCCCACAACAATCTTAGTCATCTGCACCACTCCATACTAATAATCCTGAGGATAGGAAGAACAATATATGCACAACGTTGGGCAAATCAAGGCAGATCCTGTAATATCTAAAAGGCTTTTTTTCCTTCTATAAAGATCTGCAACACAGAAGAATCTGAATGACTTGTAACAAATGCAATTTCACAAACAAGAGCTCAGTGGAGGGGGATATGACTTTGATAACATTAATAAAATGATAACATACAAGAACTCAATGGAGGGGGATAGGACTTAGATAACATTAATAAAATGGTAACATACAAGAACTCAGTGGAGGGGGACATGACTTTGATAACATTAATAAAATGGTAACATACAAGAACTCAGTGGAGGGGGATAGGACTTAGATAACATTAATAAAATGGTAACATACAAGAACTCAGTGGAAAGTAATGCGACTACAATATAAATAGTTCAACGTTGACTCACCCTGCTTTAAAACAATAGATATTACATAGAGGTGGCTGAGAAAGCATGTCTTACTTCTCAATTATGTTGCCAAAGATAGTATACCTGCATCCTTCTCTTCACGGGTAGCATAATCGATAGGTAGACATGGCAGGAGGAATATACAACGATTAATGAAATGAGTGCAAATAAGTATAATCTTTCAGAAAGGGTGGAGAATTGGGATACAACTCAGGCCCATTATTTTTAAGTTTAAGTGTGGCAGGATACTAGCCCCATCTGGCACGTGAGCACAAGGGATCCGCGGCAATTTAGCGCGCTTGACGACACTAATCACCTGTGCTCACTCTCTCATATAAGATCCGATGGAGCCTGTGGAGTGGAGAGTATTCATTGACGATGTGATGCTGCCATGCCTGGAGGAAAACTGAAATAAACCCCTGGAGGAAATGAGGAACCTAAGCTGTTGATGTGGATTGACTAAGCGTGAAGGACACACCACCAGTCCCTGAGAACCTCTCCACCACGCAAGAAATAAGATGGTACCACATCCCTGATTTGAGTTCTAGTTTATGCACTCACCTTATTTGAAGCAGAAGATTTGTTATGCATTTGAATTTCCTTGGGTGTATGTGCTAGTTTGAAAAGAAATATCAAAATAAATGTTTTTGTCTACAAACCAACCTGTCTGACTTGTTTCTACCTTTCCGCAAGAGAGCTTCCAAAAGCAGTGTGGAATGCTCACTATCGGTAGACTAGCAGTATTTTTCCAGAAATGGAACAGTTATATTCTTAGTTACTAAGACATCTCTGGAAAAAGTTAAGAGACCACTCCAAAATGTTCTGAAAGCAGCATCTCTACATCTATGGCAGCCATTCCATTCCAGTGTCTATTAAATTCAAACACAGGCACACTTCATTATACTTAATGAGGCACTAATAAGGTGAGAACCTGAAACAAATCTAATATAACAAAGAAAAGAACAAAAACCACTGCTGTGGTCATCTCTATCCTTTTGCATTGGGACCAGTTGGATGTCAAAAACAAAGCAAATAGCACCTCAAAGTTAATTTCAATAAAAAATAACTATTGAGCATGAAAAGAGTTGAAAAGAAAAGCTTTGAGTGAGGAACAGAAGGGTTCAATTCTGTCTTTATCGACAGAGGAATACGATCATTGTCAGGTTGCTTCCATCCTGAAAATGTCAAAGACTGCAGTTCATAAGAACAAGGTCAAGCAACCGATATTGGGGACTGCAAAGCTACAGACTGACAGAGGGCGAAAACGACTGTCCACTGACAGAGATTACCGTTAACTAATTTGACTGTCACTCAAAAACTGTAGGATGACTTTAAATAATCTACAAAAACAATAGCAAACAGCAGCTGGGGTGAAGTGCACGGCGAGGACAGTTCGAAACAGGCTCCTAGTTGCAGGGCTGAAGTCGTACAAAGCTTGAAAAAGACCTTCATCAATGAGAAGCAAAGAGGAGCTTGGCTGAAGTTTGCAAAAAACCATAAGGATTGGATTGTAGAGAAATGGAGTAAGGTAATCTTATCTGACGAGTCAGATTTTCAGCTTTGCCCAACACCTGGTTGTCTAATGGCTAGATGGAGACCTGGAGAGGCCTACAAGCCACAGTGTCTCACACACACTGTGGAATTTGATGGAGGATCGGTGATGATCTGGGGACGCTTCAGCAAGGCTGGAATTGGGCAGGTTTGTCTTTGTTACGGATACAGGAAACAATGCAAGTACAAGGTTATGCTGGAAGAACATCTGCTTTCTTCTGCTCTGACAATGTTCCCCAACTCTGACAATAGATCTTTCTAGCAGGACAATGCTCCATGCAACACAGCCAAGTCAATCATGGTGTTGATGGGGGACCACCAGATCAACACCCTGTCATGGCCTGCCCAATCTCCAGACCTGAACCTCATGGAAAACCTCTGGAATTTGATCAAGAGGAAGATGGATGGTCACAAGCTATCCAGGACTCCAGGAGTGGCATAAAGTCACCCAACAGCAATGTGAGAGCATGCCAAGATGCATGAAAGCTGTGATAAAAAATCTGGGTTATTCAACCAAATATTGAATTCTGAACTCTTCCTAAGTTAAAACATTAGTATGTTGTTGTTGAAAAATGAATATGAATTTGTTTTCTTTGCATTATTTGAAGTGTGAAAACAATTAATATTTTTTGGTTATTTTGACAAGCTGTAATTTTCTACAAATTAATACTCTAAATCAGTGGTTCCCAAGCAGGAGTACTAGGACCCCTGGGGGTACTTGACCTCTCCACAGGGGGTACTTCAACACTCATGACACCATAGGCGTGCGAGTGAAATTAGCAAGAGGGTGTACTTCAGGGGAACTCCAAGCAGTTAAAAATCTTTTTGGGGGTACAGTGATTGAAAAAGGTTGGGAGTCACTGCTCTAAATGACAATATATTATTTGGAATCTGGGAGTAATTTTGTCAGTGGTTTATAGAATAAAACAATTTATTCAAACACATACCTATGAATAGTAAAACCAGAGAAATTCTATTTTGCAGTGGTCTCTTAATTTTTTCCAGAGCTGTATGTTTATGTCCACTTGAGTTAGATATTTAACCCTGATCTATCGCTGATAATGGCTGACCCTGGCCACAAAGCATATTGGGATATGAATAAACAATGTTAAACACAGAAACCATATTGCTCCAATACTTTCTGGTTTACTAACATGCCCCTAATCTGGCAACAAATGAGTTTGCCCTGCATCACTTTGCAGTTCTGATAGAAAACAAAATGCAATTTCAACAAGACTATGGGCAGATAACTTTAAATTATTGAAGCGTGCAATCTCCGTTTCGTTGAGTGAAAACCGTCTGACCTAGCAGCAAGACAGACAGTGGCGCAGGGCCACGTTCATTACAAACCAAATGAAAAAAATTCACTGAAACACAGAGTGACAACCTAGATATATCAAATGTTGCATAACATTGTACAAAATTCTGTTCCATGCCCAATGTGCCAAACCGGAGAGACAGCAGTAGAACGCCTCTGTGATCCAGCGTGAGATCAGAGAAATCTATCACCTTCTGTGCCAAGCCTGAGGGAAGTGTGAAAGAGTTTATGGATAGGCTAAGCTCTCTGACCAACTGATTGAAGAGGGAGTGAACCTCCCAAATATTTCTTAGGACACTCAAGGGCCCGGAGTCAGGAGTGAGAGAGTGACTGCCAAAACATTTGTCTTTTTGTTTTGGTCTTGGGGCAGAAATAAAGGAACACAATAAAATACTCAGTGCCACAGGAGATTAAAAGCCCACTCCATTTAGACTTCTTAGCTGATTTTACATCCAATGCTGTACATGATGTAGCACAACGTTTCAAGTCCCACAATTGCCTTTCATTTCTTTGATATTGTGTATCACTTTCCAGATTTCTGTCGAGCCTGTTCCAATGTTCATTTGAATCACAATTTTGTAAAGAAATCCAGACTATTAATGAGTCAATACAAAAGTAAGTAGATGCTTCAGGTTTGGCAGTTACAACCCCATTTATTCCTAGTTCAAGTGTTACTATTTATCCTGAATGAATCTGGAAAAAGTTCTGAATTTCACAGACAATGATGGAAATGCTAATTCTCGACTGCTACAACTGACTTGTTAGTATTAAAAGACAAAGTAAACACTGATTTCAAAGCTTCTCTGGAAAGTGATGTGAACAGAGGTAGCAGTCTCTGAAAACATGGAATGATTAGAAAAATATGGAAACCCCACTAATCCTGCTGGAGAAAGCAACAGTGACATAGATGATCAGAAAGATTTTAGCAGGATAGCGAAGTGGTTTTCAGCATCTGACAAGAAAAAAGCTCCTAATACACATTTTAGTATTTTATGTAGGATGGCTTATGTCACTTAATGCTCATTTGAACATAGTATTAGCAGCATGGCTTAAGGTCCAAGCCAAATATTACACTTGTGCTGTCTGTCTGGTCTAAGCCAAACTGTCCCCACAAGCACTCTGTGAGGGACCATTTTCCTGCTGTTTATGAGAGAACATGTATGTCAAAATTCCAACCAGCTAACATCACCGGCAGGTCTTAGTGACAGGAGATTTTCACTGTTGTGATTCATGAGGCACATAAGGCCATCTTATTTGACCGGTGGGCAGGACGTCATGTGTAAGGGGTGGGACTTTTCTGTCTGAAGTATGATAGGGCTTCTGTTATAACCAGGCAGTACTTCTTGTAAAATATATGCTGGATGGGACTTCCTCTATGATGGAGACATTTATGTTTAATAAAAAATACAGGTTGCGACTGCTTTAATGACTTTTATTTGTTGAATAAATTATAATAGGGTGGTGCAGCTATTTTGTCCAAACTTATGCATGTCTTTTGATTGAAATATGATGGGAATATACATTGAGTGAAATATGACTTGGTATGCTGGAGTAACAGAGTTGTACACTGCATTATTTATGACATGATCTGTATCAAGTATTTACAATCAAACTTTGTATTTATAATATTTTAAAGGATGGGTGAAGACTTAAGATTTGGGAAAATTCTGCTCATATTTTCATTTGTCTGCTCTTCTTATAACTGTTTTATTTCACATGGAACAAAGCCTAATATTGGAATATATGGAATATTCCCAGGCATGGCTTGGTGGTACCCAGAGGCTAACAGACATTACATATTTTAAACTTGAATTGATTTCTCAACAACTATTATCAAGTACAATCATGTACAGAAACTAGTGGGACTGTGTGTTTTCAAACAGATTCCTTGCTTTCCATATACTTTCTTTCACACAGTAAATAATAGCACACAACCGTAACCACTGCTGACATGAAGTGCTGACTAATTCCCAAAATATTACATTTTGTTTACTAGGGGATTTGTGCAGGTCAGTCAACCAGGCATGTGGAAATGTCCACAAGGTACATGACCATGACTGATTCATCTGCCTCACACATGACTTTTGGGCACCTAGTTCTTTGTGTGCAATGACACTTTTTATAAAAAGACCTTGGTTGGCAAACATTGGTTTACTGCCAAGCAAAAGCCTTGTGGGAGTTAAGCAAAAAGGGATGATTCACATTCTTCCTCACTGAAATACATTTGGCTTGAACAAGCCCACCTACTGGAGTCAACAATTTTATCTCTGGGAATAAGACGTTTCCTGTTACAAGCTACATAATCAGAGGAAATACTTTCGACGTTACCTATTTTTAGAAAACATGAAACCATTGTTATGAATATTAGATGCTTTTTTTCTGGATTAGATTGTCTATTTAGGGTTAATCCAAGCCCTTATAGTTGGTCCGAGACCGAGGTACCTAAGGACAGATATTAAATTATTCTGGTGCAATCAGTCAAAAACCTTTTTGGAATCCGATCTAAGAATACAGTGAGGGGAAAAACGTATTTAATCCCCTGATGAATTTGTACGTTTGGCCACTGACAAAGAAATGACCAATCTTTAATTTTATTGGTAGGTTTATTTAAACAGTGAGAGGCAGAATTACAACAAAACAATCTAGAAAAACTCATGTAAAAAATGTTATAAATTTCTTCCTAAATTTCGGCTCTCATAGGGAGTTTTTCCTAGCCACTGAAGTTCAACACTACTGTTGTTTGCTCCTTGGGGTTTAAGGTTGGGTGTTTTGTGAAAGCACTTTGCGACCACTGCTGATGTAAAAAGGGCTTTATAAAATAAATTTGATTGATTGATTGATTATAAATTGATTTGTATTTTAATGAGGAAAATTGTTAGCTCTGGCCAACAAGGATTTTGTCACCAAGGTCAGATGTTTCTTGTAGTTGGCTACCAGAACCTTCAGAACCTTCAGCTCCCTCCACAGATTTCATGAGGGATTAAGGTATGAAAACTAGCTAGGTCACTCTAGGACATGTATTTTGGGTCATTGTCATTCTGGAATACTCATCCATGACAGAGACATCACCAAGAACTGGACGTCCCTACAAAATTTATGAGAAGAAAACTGGTCAGGGAGGCTTCCAAGAGGCCTACAGCAACATTAAAGGAGCTGCAGGAATTTCGGGCAAATACTGTCTGTGTGCTACATGTGACAACAATCTCCCATATTCTCCATATGAATGGGCTATGGGGTAGGGTGGCAAGATGGAAGCCTTTTCTTACAAAGACAAACATCCATGACCGGCTGAAGTGTGCAAAAGCAAACATCAAGTTTCCCAAAAGCACATGGGAAAATGTGTTATGATCTGATGAAACCAAGGTTAAACTTTTTGACCATAATTTCAAAAGGTATGTTTGGCACAAAAACAGCACTGTACATCACCCAAAGAACACCGTGCCCACAGCAAAGCATGGTGGTGGCAGCATAATGCTTTTGGGGCTGTTTTTTGGGGGGGGGGCTTAGTCAGGGTGGAGGGAATTATGAACAGTTTCAAATACTAGGCAATTTTGGCACACAACCTTCAGGTGTTCGTTAGAAAGCTGAAGATGAAGTTCACCCTTCATCAGGACATGACCCAAAGCCCACATCCAAATCCACAAAAGCATGGCTTCACCAGAAGAAGATTAGCATTTTGGAATGGCCCAGCCAGAGCCCAGACCTGAATCCAATTGAATATCTGTGGGGTGATCTGAAGAGGGCTGTGCACAGGGGATGTCCTCTCAATCTGACAGATTTGAAGCGCTTTTGCAAAGAAGAGTGGGCAATTATTTGCCACGTCAAGATGTGCCATGCTAATAGACTCCTACCTAAAAAGACCAAGTGCTGTAATAAAATCAAAAGGTGCTTCAACAAAGTATTAGTTTAAGGGTGTGCATACTGATGCAACCAGGTTATTGTGAGTTTTAAATGTTTTCCCCTCAAAGATTTTGGATTGTTTTTCAATTGAATTGTTCACATTATAGGTCACATTAAAGGTGGAAACAGTTCTCACATGATTTATCTTTGTCTCTTTTTTTACATCACAAACACCTGGCCTTTTAACAGGTGTGTGTAGATTTTTATATCCACTGTATTTTGTTGCTTTATTTTATTATTATTTTCTTTCTAGCTGTATTTTTGCTCACATATGTAACAGTCCCAACCTGCTGGGACCATTACATTCCATGTTTTCTGTGTGTCCTTCATTTGTCATGTCCTATTTTGGTCTTTCCTGTTCTTGTTTCAGTTAATCGGTTTATTCCTTTCACCTGTGTATTACCCCCACCTTTTTCTGTTCTCCTTGTTAGTCTGTATATTTAGTTCAGCCATTTTCTCACTGTTCTGTCTGTTCTGTCTGTCTGGTTCATGTTTTGTTTCTGTTTTGTGGTGCACGGCCCTCGGCTTTGTTTTCCTTTTTGTTCTCTTAAAAGTTACCCCTTTCACCCCTGCACTTGCCTCCATCTTCTTCCTTGGACCGTGACAATTTACTCTTCCTTATTCTTACTATGTAGTTGTTGGGTGCCACATCACAAGAATTACATTGTGCAGGACGACGCTGCGTTGTTCGTGGCATTTGACAAATGAACATAGAAACCATTGTTTTTCCTTAGCTCTGGCCTAGAAGCAACATGTTCTCTATTTGAAAGTTTTGGGAACGATATGGGTGGTTACAGCACTACGCCATTGAGCAAAGTTGTTAATCCCTTCAATCCAAGCTAATCTTCTTTTTGAGCCATGAACTCGATTTTAATAATAAAAATCCCAGACCCTGTCAAGACCCTGTTAAAGGTCTTCATAACATCCTTTTGGATTGAAAAGACTGAATAAAGACACTACTAAAGAACCACTCCTGCCAACATAGCATCTACTGTCAACTTAAAAATCATCAAAGAATTGAAAGCACTCCGAGATGACACAAGTGGAAGGTAAATTATCTTTTACAATAACATTAAAAAAATAATAATGTATGTACAGTATAAATTAATAGTTTCGACACATTCTTATAAATTCCTATGGATCTCATGGTTTGACCAAAATAGTTTTATTCTGTTCAGTGTAGAGACAAAGAATGTTAGAGATGTTTAAAAAGAGCCTCCAGTTAGGGAAGCTCGCAAGCATCCTTAAAAGTAAAATATGTAGGATTCTGAGCATTTTTATTTTCTTGTTTAGATATAATCAATCCTTAGTGGATAAACAGCTCTTCGTTGTTGGGGAAAGACACCATCACAAAAAGAGATAACATTAAAATATACTACTGTTAACATTACATTTTAAGGAACACCTAAATCACACAATGGATCACAATGAATAAAGATCAACATCATTACTGTACATTGTGTCATTAGTTGAGAACAAAAAACCTAATTGTCAATGGAAACCAAAACCACCAACCAGTTGAAGGCTGGGATCATACCCACACTGAAAATGCTCCTGATGAGGGGGAGTTCCTCCCAGACCTGGATCAGGGAGCTCCTGGACAGTCTGTGACTCTACTTAGCAGTGTCGGATGCACCGATACATAATGAGAGGGCCATTCATTGGCAACCCAGAGGATCTCAATTGGATTTGGGTCTGGGGAACGTGAGGGCCATACAATGGCATCAATGCCTTCATCATCCAGGAACTGCCTACACACTGACCACATTTTCTTGCACCACGAGGGACCAGGGACCAGGGCACACTGCACCAGCATAAGGATGGCAATGGGTCTGAGGATTTAAACTGTTGGCTAGTGGAGATTTTGTGCGACCATCCAATGATATGCCTCCCCAGACCATAACTGGCCTGCTGCAAAACCGGTGACGCTGGATGATATTGCAGGCAGCATAGCGTTTACCATGGCGTCTCCAGAATCTTTCACATCTGTCACATGTTCAATGTGAACTTGCTTTCATCAGTGAAGAGAACAGTGAGCCAATGGCGGACCTTCCAATTCTGGTGTTCTCTGGCAAATCCAGATCGAGCTGCATGGTTCTGGGCTGTGAGCACAGATCCAATTAGAGGACATCGATCCCTCATGGAGTCTGTTTCTGACAGTTTGGTCAGAAACATGGACACCAGTAGATCGCTGGAGGTCATTTTGTAGAGCTCTGGTAGTGCTCCTCCTGCTCCTCCTCGCACAAAGGAGCGGATACTGGTCCTGCTACTGGTCCTGCTGCTGGGTTGATGCCCTTCTACGGCCCTGTCCAGCTTTCCTTGTTTAACGGCCATCTCCTGGTATCTCCTCCTTGCTCTTGAGACTGTACTAGGAGACACAGCAAACCTTCTTGCGATGGCGTGTATGGATGTGCTATCCTGGAAGATCTGGACTACTGTAACTGTGAAACCTGAATGGGCTGCAGGTACTGCCTCATGCTACCAGTAGTGACAAGGACACTAGCAAAACCGAAAACTAGATAACAATCGGTCGGTCAGGAAGAATAAGAAGAGAGCAATTATCTGTGGCCATCACCTACAAAACCATTCCCTTTTTTGGTGTTATCTTGCTGTTGCCTCTCCAATGCACCTGTGGTCATATTAATTTGCATTAAAACAGGTGACATTCACAAATCAATTGGACTGATTGATATCCCTGAAGTTTGACTTAGTGTTTTTTACTTTGATGACTGCGTTTCCTTAATATTTTTGGGCAGTGTATATAAAGTCAAAAGAACACTAGCATAAAGAATGTTTTGGCCAGATTAGGGTTAGAACCTGTGAAACATGCAGTAAATCAGAATAAAATGTAGTCGCTAATGGAAGTGTTAGGTTGTGTGGGTGTTCAGCTAACAGCACTGAAAGTGTCCTCCAGCAGTAACACTTTGCCTGATTAGATGGAAATCAGTCTTTCATGAAGTCAAGGTGGAATTAAATCCTCTGGGTCTCTCCCTTTTTCTCTTCATAGAACTTCAAAACTTTGTAATATCCTGATGTGTGAATAGATTTTTCTTTTGGAAATATGGAGATACAGTGAGGGAAAAGTATTTGATCCCCTGCTGATTGTATGTTTGCCCACCGACAGAGAAAATATCAGTCTATAATTTTAATGGTAGGTTTATTTGAACAGTGGGAGACAGAATCCAGAAAAACAGAGACAAAATAATCCAGAAAAACTCATGACAAGAATGTTATAAATTGATTTGCATTTTAATTATGGTAATAAATATTCAACCTCTCTGCAAAACATGACTTAGTTATTGGTGGCAAAACACTTGTTGGCATTCACAGAGGTCAGATGTTTTAGTAGTTGGTCACCAGGTTTGCACATATCTCAGGAGGGTTTTTGTCCCACTCCTCTGTGCAGATCTTCTCCAAATAATTAAGGTTTCATGGCTGAAATTTGGCAACTCAAACCTTTAGCTCCCTCCACAGATTTCCCCAAAAGTAGAAAAGGAAGGTTTTAACACAGGTACACTGTTAAATTTAAGAGACCACTGCAAATTAAACGCTTCTGTTCTGACGGCTGCTACATATTTGTGAGTAGTGTTACATTTGAAAGTCACATTTTGCAGATCAGTTGAATATGGGATCTAGATTAGGACCTCCTTACTTCTGGTTATGTTTAATCTCCAGAAACCCTATGTTAAAAACATACTTTCAAAATAACACAACACAATTAATTGTACAAAGTGGGGGGTGATATGTATGACTTATGTTTACACATTTTACAATTCAGCATAATTTTAGGCAGTATGTTGTTGATTTCTGCCGCTCACAGCATTGTGTGGAACTTAGTTTTCAAACGATTAAGACCATTGACTTGGAACATTGGTGTATGGAAGTTGGTTGCAAGTGTCCTCAAGTTTTCATAATCCAGATAGCTACTTGAGAATTGATAGTCTTTCTACTTAGTCAAGTGTAACAGAGGTGAAATGGTAAAGCATCATATCAACCCATGTTATGCGTTTCGATAAGTCGTTATGTTTTAAAAGCATTGCTGTAGGAAGATTAGAGGGGTAGGCAGCCAAAAGTTTCTAGAACATTCATTATTTGATTAAAAATGTGTTTCTTACAAATAAGCTTGTAGTAGCGTTAAAAAAAAATGTACCGCTCAGTACAGGTGGACACAATTATTTTATGCAATATAAGAATTATTACATTTTGGAATCAAACCAATTTGCATGTTTGTGCTGTCTGTTCTTCAGTCCGAAAGATGCAACTGATTGATCAGAGTAGTACTGACACCTGTAAAATGTTGTATTGTTTCTATTGTGAGCCGGCTGAACTAGGCTTACCTGGTTTCTTGTTTATTTTTTATTTTCATTTTAAAGCACACTGAATTGCTTCTATGTATGCAATGTGCCATATCAATTAAATTGCTTTCTTGCTATAGTTTCAGTCAATTAGTCCAAAGCAAGTCATTTCAAATTAAGGTGCACTTTCTGGGATTACTATTTTATGGGCTATTTTAAATCAGCAGTTGATTATCTAGTACACAAATACTGAATTGCAGCATTTAATTTATTATAGCAAACATGCATTTAATGTTTAATTGAAGTATGAGCACGCTGAGGCTGGGGCCCATCCTATTCTATCTACTATTCTATTTGCTATTAGCCATATTGTCTGACTATTTTTCATAGGTTAGCCATGAGCTAACAGCTCTTTCTATATTGTTCTATTGTTCTATGTGTTGGCAAGTAATTAGCTGCTGTAACTAATTAGCTGGCAAAGATTAGAAAAAGGCCCAATTCTTGACAGTGATCTTTCATTAGGCCTCTCACTGAATATAAAAAATATTTGTCGCCAAATGCTGTTACAACTGGAACAGATGCACTGTCGCAAACGTTACCTAGGTGACTTTCAACTTAAATCGCTTGAGCTACCAGACAAGAAAAAAGTGTGAATGCAGGTTTTTTCTTTAGTTTTAGCTATACTATTCTATATTTACCTTCCAAAGCACAAGTCTGACTACAAGTCCAAGTCAAGACTCAAATCTTTTGAACAGATTGCAAGTCAAGTCACAAGTCAATTTATTGGGGACTTAAGTGCGACTTGAGTCCAAGTCTGCGATGTGAGTCACCATCTCTGCTATGTAGATTTTATAGCACCTTTGGATTCTTTTGTGTAACTTGGAAATGTTTTGCACTTAGCCGAAAGATATCATGTACTCTGTCCCATTAGTGAATGCCCTGACCATCTTGTCAAAAGCATGTTCTTTATTGTGGTATCTTCTAGTATGCCACATTGCTGTTTCTGTTTTATAAATGTTATCTAATAATGTTTTAAATCTTAATGTACATTTACATTGTGATCACACAAGAGTCCAAAGGATGAGCAGTGAATTGTCAAAATCTTGTTTTTTTACTGTGGAATCTCTTTGCTACAGCCGACACTATCAAGCTTTCAACCCAAGATCCTGGTGTACGAGAGATTGTTTGCCACAGGCTGCAGTCAGTAACACAAGTCACCCAACAGACAACGCAATCTAGCCGAGGATGAGATGAGCTAATCTAATGTTACTCCATGCCCGAGGTAGTTAGAAAGCAACAAGCTAGCAAAGTTGCATCCTTAACAAGCAACCAAACATCCTTATAATGTAGCTAATTATGATAATTCCAATATTATTATTGTCTAAATATCTCCCTTGGTGCTTCACAACAGTATAATAGGGATTAAATGTTCTATTAGGTGACTTGGTTGAGTGGAACTGCAATATCCAATTAGTTAATTAGGTGATGGAATCTTGGTCACTTGCGACAGACTTCCATCCGCCTTGTTCAAAGTCAATGTCAATCTTGATTGTTTTGAAATTACACACAATTCTCTTGAGCTGTAGAAATCCACAACATACAGCCTAAAATTATGTTGAATTGTAAAACGTGTAAACATAAATCATACTTATTACCCTACACTTATTTACATAAGAAATTATGTGCTGTGTTATTTTGAAAGTAAATTTTAAACATATTTAAACGTATAACCGGGAGCCAAACAAGTCCTCATCTGATTCCCATAAGCCAGTGTTTTTCCATCCTGCTCCTGGAGGCACCCTGCCCTGCATGTTTAAGATCTCTCCCTGTTCTATCACACCCGATTCAAATGATCAACTCATTTTCAAGTCCTTCATACATCAGGTATGTTTGGGCAGAGAGAGATCCAAAACATGCAGTGGGGTGTGCCTCCAGGAGCAGTGTTGAAAAACACTGCCGTAAGCAATTGATTCGTGAAACGCAGCTCAAAAATATCCAACACTACTCAGAAATATGTAGTGGCCCTCACCAGTATGTGAAGCAACTCACAAATATGTCAGGCCATTTACATGAAGGTGACAAATGCTGTCAACAAAAGCTGTCAACGCTTTGCATATTTTCTTGACAGTGGCTTTTATTTGACAGTTGCATTATGTAATTGTGACTCGCTGTAAATGTTTGTGACTCACTACTTGCAAGTTTACAACATTTTAATAGAAATCACCACATGAAAAACAACATATTTTTTGTAATCACAAATATTTCTCCAGTTATAAAAGTTAAATAATAGTTGTCAAGTTATAATAATACACAAATTCAAAGAAAATATTTGAAATAAGCTAAAAAGTATATCAATCAAAATAGGGGTTATGCAATTATGTACAACAGACTCTACTTCAGTGACAAAAAAACTGCAAATATATGCAGTCTTACACAGTACACCAAGAACAGAAAACCATACAGTAACTTAATGCAAATAATTCTTTTTCAAGATTGAACTCACACACACACACACACACACATACACACACACACACACACACACACAAAAGAGGTCATACACAAATGCTGAAACACACATGCATCCACATGCGCACCCCTGCATGCACAAATGCCAACACACACACACACACACACACACATTCTGATCGTATTATTATTTTTATACACATTCTCCAACTCCAAACCATATAAAGTTGAATGCTCACTGGATTTAAAGGATTGGACCAGATGGACACAGGGCGCCACTTCGAGTCAGGCGCCAGCAACGTCGAGGAGGGGTACTGGTATGGGCTGCTATCATTAAGGAGGAGGTAGTTGGACATTTTCGTGTTGAAACTCCAACTCAACTCCCATACCAACTACCAGTTTCTGGAAGATACTCTCTTCAAGCAGCGGTACAGGAAGAAGTCCTCAGCATTCAAGGCCATGTTCTTTATTCAGGACAAAGCTCCATAACATGATTCCAAGTACTCCACTGCTTGCAAGCAAGGGCTTAAAAGATGGCTGAATAATGACTTAAATCCTATTGAGAATTTGTGGGCCTGTCTCAAATGTGAGATCTACAGTCAGGGAAGACAATCCATCTCTTTGAACTGCATTTGGAAGGCTGTGGTTGCTGCTTCAGCGAGAGTTGATTGTGAACAGATCAAGAAACTCACAGACTCCATGGATGGAAGGCTCATGGCAGTTATTGAAAAGAAGGGTAGCTATATCGGTCACTGAATATTTTTGAAAGGCCAGAAATGTGTTACTTATTTGTTTTGCACTTATTATTTTTGTAATTTTGTTGCTTAATAATTCTGCACACTAATTATTGCCTAATATTTGTGCACATTTATGTATTTCCCTGAGAGAGATCAAATTTTCCTTTGTTAAACATTCAGGTTTGAGTTTCAATTATATTTTGGATTGACTGAAAGAATTGTGTTTGTTATACAATAAGATCTTGAGGAATACGATTTGCCAAATAATTGTGCATGCATTGTATATAAATTAATGAGCCCCATCTTTTCTGTAATCAGATCATGTGGACAGTATGCGCATGTGCCTGTGTGTGTGTATGCTTGCCCTTCATGCCTGCACACTTTGGTTTGCCTTTCTATGTGTATATTCATGGGTGTTTCCAAGCCACCCATGAATCCAACAGTACCCAGTAAAAAGGTAACAAGAGGTCAGGCCCTTGGTATTTAGTTGGAGCTTGATGTTTTAATGGGCTGCCTTTATTTGGTGTCCCATTGCGGTTGTGACATTTTACTGGCCAGTTTTTCAGGTAATGACATTGTTGACAGACACGCTTAGAAAGCACAAGCACTAGCTGTGTGACAGTAATGTATAGACAGTAGGTCTCTTAAAGTAAGTGAACTATAAAGGGAATAGGAGGCAATTCAGGACAGCCTAAAATGTATTATCACTTAGGTAGCTGCATAGTCACTTGGTGTCTTTTGTTTTTAGCCTTTTAAAAATTGAGTAGTTTTTTGGGGTTGTGATAAGGGCAGGATTGTCATTTACCTTAGAGAAGACAGCTTAGGGCTCTTTATCTGATTTCTCTTTTGTTTTCCATTTAAAGCCTTTTCTTTAAGTAGTAGTACAGAATATAGAGCATGCAGCCTTTTGTACATATACTGGTCATCACTATCAGTAGGCCATTGCATACATGTATAGAAGAGAAGTTATCATTGTGAAGCATATCTCAAGTGATTTCTAAGGTCCAATATGGAGTTATATAAGCCATCAAAAAGACTCCATTCAGGGTTGGTGGTTGTAGTGTTTGTTTTTAGGCAGTATTTGAACCAATTTGTGTGCGTGTCTGCGCGCGTGCGTGCGTGCTTGTGCGTGTAGAAGCATAAATTGACAGTGAGTGGATTGTGGTAGTTTTTGTCATCATAATGAGATGGTGGGGGGGAACTCAAATTAAATGTTCTGAGCTGTCATGAAGTATTTTAAATGTCTGGATGTAGGTGTCTTAAACATAATCAAGATTTGATTGTAAAATGGTAATAGCAGTCAACATCAGTGTCAATGTGAAGACAATACCGGTCACAACAAAATCAAGATTAACGACATAACCCTGGAGCTAGTACCTGTATTACAATTATTTTGACATAAAAAAGAACAGCAGAAAAATACATTTTTGACATCAACAAGCATCCTGAACCTTTTGTACTTGCAAAGTTGCCCACTTTTCTGCCACAAGCTGCTCAACTTATTGCACTCACACACCAGTGGCATTTTTTAAACATACAATCACAAGACTTCCATTCCATTTAGCTACTGTTTTTATGGTAGTTCTCAGCTGGTAGAATTATTTGTATGCCAGTTTTGGTAGCAGATCGAAGATTACTTCATATTAAGAATATGCATTTATTGCCTGGGCTGTAATAATGCCTGCATGGTATTATAATGGAACTCATACCTAGCGTATCATTTTTGGGATTCATAACTAAAGCTTATATTGTAATTATAGAATATATTCTATATAGAATAAAATGTTTATGTTCACAACATGGTTAGGGAAAAAGCAAGACACGAGTGGGAGAACACTCAGTTGAAATGCTCAAGCTGTAATAACACATTTGTTTGTGTGGGAAACTGACATGCTGTTTCAACATTTTAGCTCCCTTAAATGACAGACTGGCCCCTCCATGGGTATGAACTCCCTATTCATACCCATGAACGTCCATCCTTCTGCCAATTGCATCATGCACACCTGTCCCTTTTACATTGCACTATGGTTGTAGTTATTATAATGGATGTGTGTGTTTTGTATAGTGTTATTATTGATTGATTGTGTAATCCTATTTTTATATTATAAATACTGTTACTTTTTAACTTTTAACTGCACTGTTGGGAGTAGGAAAACCAAGCATTTCATTGCCATATCTTGTTATAGCAAATGACAAATATGCATCTGAATCACTGTAGATAGTTGATCAGACTGATTGTTAGTGGGTAGAAAGCTGATTAGGAATGTAGGTGCATTTTTCAATATGCTATACTGAGTGTAAAATATATACATGCTGAATGCTGACATTTTGATAAAAATTAACTACGGTACAAATGTCAAGTTATGTCCAAACCTACATTTCAACACCAGAAATACCGATGTGACACAAACATTAATTACCTTTGTCAACACTGACCATAAAAATATTTACTTTACAATACTCAAAACACTTAAGACAGGGATGGCAAAAATAATAAGTAGGTCTCAGTGCTGATTAACTATCACAATCTCCTCACCTTCTAATAAAGAACAAGAACAAAGACAAGATGCCAGCCAACCAGTCACACTTGGCAGATGGCCTAGATTTTGAAGGGAGAAACTGAAAGAAAATGACACAGTCCTTCACCAGCTCCCAATAATGCTTCATCATGAAGTCATTATCTAGAGAGCGCACAAACATAACTGCATTGATGGAAAGGTAAGGACAGTCCATTCCAGTTTTATATTTGAGGGGCGAAGGTCCACACGAAGAAGTGCAGGAGATCAAAGGTGGTTCAAATCAATAGTCTTCTTCGTCTCGCATCATCACATATTGAAATATATAACAATACATTGAAGGCTTAAAGCACCTCTAAGTCTCTCCGCACGATCTCACTCTCCCTTTCCTTCACTTTAATTAGGTAGCCTAGCTTTGATGTCTGTGTGATAGGCCAATCAATTTTGATATCTGACTTCCGTTAGCGTGAAGCACATGCTGATATTCCTATGTAGAAAACGTTTCTGCTATTCAACGTGCTCCACGTTGCTGAGAACTTTACAGAATGGTTTCCTATTGCTCTTTCGGTAGCATTTGTTTTCTGTTAACCTGGCCACAGTGAAACAGGAGATGACAGTTGTTTTCGAATCAGAGATGCTTTTTTGTTGCTACCTAGCAAGTGGAGAACCAGGGATGGAGAACCAGGGATGGAGAACAAGATTCTTTACATAGAATGCACATAAGTAAGCCCTAGTGGCTCCTGTGTTTAACACTACAAAATGCCATTTTAGCACAAATTCGAAAATGTTTCTATCAGTAATTTGTCTATAACCCAGACATCGCATCCCTTAGAACCAGTCAGAATCCAGTCCCAGACAGTTAGTATAAATAGAATAAATGACCAAGAAAACGACAAAGCCGGGAGAGCATCAGCCAGGTTAGAAACACATTTTTTACTGCATATTGATGATGGAATTTGGGGACTTCAAATTAGCACTATACTAACTATAATCTCTAGCCATCACACACAGCTTCTGTTATTCGGAAATCAGGTAATTGGTAGCTAGCAAATGCTAAATTGTTGTTCCATGTTGTTAACGGTTGTTACACCGAAGTTGAAAAAACACGGACTGTGACATCCTTTGACGGTTGTTCCAACTGTCCATCCCCCAAGTTCAGAAATCCGGGGGTCAACTTCAACTCCAGTTTCTCCTTTGAGCCCCACATCAAGTAAGTCCTTCACCAAACCAGCCTTTCACCACTCCCAGCTCCGCACATCCCTCACAGACCCAGTAGCAGGGACCTTCATTCACGCCTTAATAACATTATATCTGAACTACTGCAGTTGGGTCCTTTTCAAGGTGTTATGAAAAGCACTGTACAGGCTCCGGTATGTTTGAAACTCACCTGCCAGAGTCCTCACTCGCACCAAACCAATGTGTCACATCCTGACTATGCCCCTAGCCATCTTTGCACTGGGCTGGGGGCCATAGTCAGGACATGACAACAAGAGAGGCATCTCTACATGGTTAGGTTTCCCCAATTGGAGGCAGGTGTAGATTGTTGCCTCCAATTAGGGAACCTATTTAAGTTAAATGTTTGCCCACACAGGTTGTGGACTATTTTGGTTGTAGTGTTGGTTCATGTTACCCAGTCACTGGAGCTGCTTTAAGTTTGTTTTGTTCCTTTATTAAAACATGGAGTACCATCACCCGTTCGCCTCTGCATTTGAGTCCTTCCTTCACTGGTTCCCTGTCAAGGGGTGGTGAAGGGGTAGAAGAAACAAATGACGACTACTAACATTCTTGTAACTGAGTAACTTTTCTGTGTACTTTTTCAAAGGCTGTATTTCAACTTTGACTTAAGTAAATTTTTTAAACAATCCTTTAAGTAGTACATTCTAGAAAAAGGAAACACCATCACGTCAACCACAAAGCGTTTGCGCCTTTTGTAGCAGCTAGAACTGTTCACTTGTTTGTCAGTGATGGACCAATACAATTAAATTGTATCCCAAAAATTATGCAAAAATAATGATCGGTAGCAGGAGTGTCTAACCTTAAAATAGGTAGCTACATGCTATGAAAAGTTTCCTAATTTGCTTGAAAAATACATTGAGAGTAACAAGATTGAGCAGGTTCAGGAGACCATACAGACATACACAGACAGAGCCAGTGGCCGGGTTGTCTGAACACCATGAAAAAGAAAATCTCTGGCTGCATCTTAAAGAACACTTCAACTTCAAGCAGAGAAGAGGAGACAGTATCATTATGGAATGTAAGCTCTCCTTACCAAAGATGGTGGTGCTCTCTGCCTACAAACACTGCCTCAAACTTAAGGAAGCATGTACAAAAAGTAATGTTAATTTATCTTTTTGGGTAGGAGTCTATTAGCATGGCACATCTTGACGTGGCAGTATTTGCCCACTCTTCTTTGAAAAAGCACTCCAAATCTCTCAGAGTGCGAGCCGATCTCCTGCACACAGCCCTCTTCAGATCACCCCACAGATGTTCAATTATGGCCAAAAAGTTCAATCTTGGTTTCATCAGACCATAAAACATTATACCATGTGATTTTGGGAGACTTGATGTTTGCTTTTGTAAACTTCAGGCAAGCTTGGATGTTTTTCTTTGTAAGAAAAGGCTTCTGTCTTGCAACCCTACCCCATAGCCTATTCATATGAAGTATATGGGAGATTGTTGTCACATGTAGCACACAGCCAGTACTTGCCCGAAATTCCTGCAGCTCCGTAAATGTTGCTTGGATGCCTGCCTGACCAGTTTTCTTCTAGTATTTTCATCAATATTTTTGTAGGGACATCCAGTTCTTGGTGATGTCTCCACTTAACGATGACTGTCTTCACTGTGTTCCATGGTATATCTAATGCTTTGGAACTTCTTTTGTACCCTTCTCCTGACTGATATCTTTCAACAATGAGATCCCTCTGATGCTTTGGAAGTTCTCTGCAGACTATGGCTTTTGCTCTGTGAGGCAACTAAGAAAATATCAGGAAAATCCTGAAATGTATTGATCAATCAGAGTCACTTTAAATGATGGCAGGTGTGTAATAACTTCCATTTAACATGAGTTTGAATGTGATAGGTTAATTCTGAACATAGCCACATCCCCAGTTATTAGAGGCTGTGCATACTTATGCAACCAGGTTATTGTAAGGTATTTATTTAAAAATGTTCCCCCTCGAAGATTTCAGTTTGTTTTTCAATTGGTCACATTATAGGTCACATTAAAAGTGGAAAAAGTTCTTATCTTTGTCTAATTCTTTTACATCACAAAAACCTGGCATTTTAACAGGGGTGTGTTGATTTTTTATAGCCACTGTCAATATATATTTTTTGTTTGCTTATCACCTATTATTTAAAAATGTGTCTATTTAAATAATAGCCACAAGTTTGGTGAAACTATTCAGTCGTTCTTATAACTGCAGAAAATAACAATATTCAGTGACAGTGACATTATATAAAATCTGCTGTATTTCTAAATGGTTCATTTGATATGAATAAAAACACCTTACAGCTCAAAGTCTGCACTTCAACCGAAATGTCGTGTCTTTCAAAATCCAATGTGCTTGACTATACAGCAAAAATGTTGTCATTGCCCAAATACTTTCAGATTTCATTGTATGTGCTGGTTTAAATTAATTTGTAACAACCATCATCCTGACACAATGTCAGAGGAACAGACTGAGCATCTAAGGCAGCATTCATCTGAAGAGGATTTCTTCTCATCACTGACAACCAAACGTCAGAAGGTACAGGGGAGCCGGATGGGCGTCTTGCTAGTCCATCGAACAAATTACATCATTCCTTTCCATACATAAAGTTGTCCCTCAAACTCAACACAGGCCTGCCTGCATCTGCTGCCTGTGAGCGTCTATTTAGCTGTGCTGTACTACCCTTCACATCGAAGCGAGACAGGATAGACAAAATTATTTAGAACATTAGCTCCTACTGAAACTGAATGGCATATTCAAAGAGAAGTGAGTAAAGTGTTCAAAATGTAGTTCAACAAAAAACATGCCTTTTGAACATTCCTTTGAACACTGGTATATCTGAAGTTGAAGATTTTATATTGAAATCAGCTGTACTGGTTCTTGTTGGATATTTTCTGATGTTTTATGGAGCATTTAGCCCATCAAGAAATACATGTAAACAATATGACTGAAACGGTTGTGATGTTGTGGAGATACGGAGCAGGAGCAGGCAAGTGTGGCAGTCGGTTAGGTCTTTATTCGGACACAAAGAAACAGAACAAAAAATACTGAGCACTTGATGTTAAAGGGTATAAAGTAAGCAGAGGACAGAGGAGAAACATTTAAACACATACAAATGGCTTAATAGGGACCTGGTGTGAGTAATGATTGAAGACAAGACCAATGAAGGGGCCCGGGATGAGTTCATGGCAGTTCGGAAAACCATAAGAGCGGGAGATGGAGGAGCTGTCCACCACCTCACCATCATAATGACAAACAGTAGTATATAGATTATTATTTTTTTGTTATTCGTTTGTTTGTGAAGCTTCAAGTCAATTGACATACCCTTTTCACATGAACTTCCATTAGTGTAAAAGAATAATACTGATAACCATCAAAATTTAAAGAGCAAAACATTTTAGAAGCATAACTTGCAGTCGGTGACTCTTGTTGAGTATCCTTTGTTAAGGATACTCAACAAGAGTAAGCACATCGTGAGCCTGTGTAATCCAGAGTCTGCTTGCTCATAGGTGTACACATACCTGTACAGTATTTCTACTTGCGTAGTATTTTACAGTACTCTTTAACCTCCTACTCCTTTGTCACTGGAATCTCATCATTCCAAAAACTAGACTCTGCAACATGTGGGACAGGACAACAGAGTACAAAGATCACAAAGATCTATGTTAAAGTGTTGAAAAATACGATAGGAGTGAGATAAACTACATCTATATTATTAATAGCGTTGAACCGTGTAAACAACATCATTAAAGTCCATGACTTTCACCCATGCCGCAAAAAAACAGATTTTGCAGCATGGGTGAAGGACATTTGACTTTGGAATTATTCCCACAGGCATTGTTCTCAAAAGGCAAGGCTGAAATCAATTGCCATTTTAATTACAGTAATTAGCCATATCCGATGGAAATGGGCTTTTCAATAGAATGCCAGCAACAAATCTCAATAGTTAGTTTCTTAACAGCCAGTGTTTAGCAATAAGCAAGGCAAAAGTCAATAGAATAAATTTAATTGACAAGTTTGGACCCAAAATATCATTATAAAATCTTTATTTGTATAGCACTTCTCAAGTACAATTACACAAAGTGCTTTACACACAAGAAAAGTAAAATAATAATAATAATAATAATAATAATAATAATAATAATAATGTATAAAAACAAATACATAATTAAAAAAGTAAAGGAAGTAAAACAGAATATAAAATAACAATGATAATATGTTAGTTGAAAGCCATGTTCTAAAAATGAGTTTTTATCTAAGATTAAAAGAAATGCACTGACATGGCATCTCTGAAATTCTGTGGTACTGTAGGCTGTTCCAGAACCGAGGGGCCCCTATAGCAAATGCCCGGCCTGGCTTTTTACCTATTTTGTTGCATTACAGCCTTTAGTTAAATGTTTTTTTTATCTGAATTGTATTTGATGGATCAAAACACAATAGTCTAAGTTGGAGAAGTGAAGTGAGAAATATATATACAAAAAACTGGCATGTGCATATGTTATGAAGCCCATAAAAAGCTCTGGTGCAACCAATGACCATCAGAATTCACATAATTGGGAAAATGATGTCCTGTGTGCAATCTAAGTGTCACATGATCTGTCAGTACATATACACACCTTTTTTGAAAGGCCACAGAGGCTGTACCACCTAAGCAAGAGGCACCACTCTCCAAAAAAGTAAGGGACAATGTTGTGGAGAAGTACAAGTCAGGCATAGGTTATAAAAAAATATCCAAATCTATGATGATCCCAGGAGCACCATCAAATATATCATAACCAAATGGAAAGAACATGGCACAACAGCAAACGTCCCAAGAGACGGCCGCCCACCAAAACTCACAGACCAGGCATGGAGGGCATTAATCAGAGAGGCAGCACAGAGACCGAAGGTAACCCTGGAGGAGCGGCAGAGTTCCACAGCAGAGACTGGAGTATCTGTACATAAGACAACAATAAGCCGTACACTCCATAGAGTTGGGCTTTATTGCAGTGTCCAGAAGAAAGCCATTACTTTCAGCAAAAAACAAAATGGCACGACTCCCAAAATGTTTGGAGGAAGGTGCTCTGGTCTGATGAGACTAAAATGTAACTTTTCAGCCATCAAAGAAAACACAATGTCTGGTGCAAACCCGACACATCACATCACCCAAAGAACACCATCCCCACAGTGAAAAATGGTGGTGGCTGTGGGGATGTTTTTCAGCAGCCGGGACTGGGAAACTGGTCAGAGTTGAGGGAAAGATGGATGGTGCTAAATACAGGGATATTCTTGAGAAAAACCTGTGCCACTCTGTGTGTGATTTGAGGCTAGGATGGAGGTTCACCTTCCAGCAGGACAATGACCCCAAACACACTCCTAAAGCAACTCTGAAGTGGTTTAAGGGAAAACATGTAAATGTGTTGGAATGGCCTAGTCAAAGCCCATACCTCATTCAAATAGAAAATCTGTGGTCAGACATAAAGATTGATGTTCATAAGTGCAAACCATCCAACTTGAAGGAGCTGGAACAGTTTTGCATGGAGGAATGGGCAAAAATCCCAGTGGTAAAATGTGGAAAGCTCATAGAGACTTATCCAAAGCGACTTGGAGCTGTGATTGCTGCAAAAGGTGGCTCTACAAAGTATTGAATTTAGGGTGGTGAATAGTTATGCACATTGACTTTTTCTATTATTTTGCCCTATTTGTTGTTTGCTTGACAATTATTAAAAAAACATCTTCAAAGTTGTGTGCAAGTTCTGTAAATATAATGATGCAAATCCTCAAACAATCCATGTTATTTCCAGGTTGTGAGGCAACAAAACACGAAAAATGCCAAAGGGGGGTGAATACTTTTGCAAGGCACTATAGATGAAAACCGGGCTTCTGGATCTCGAGAGGGCAAGACGTTCTATTGCAGGCCTGCTGTTTCTTAGTTGGTAAAAGCATGACTGCACCAGTTTTTTTCAAAGAAAAAAGTCTGGATCAAAGAAAACACAAAACTTGCTCAAATCATTTTGTTAACTGACAAGTACATCTGCATATCATCTGCATAACAGTGAAAGGAAATGTCATATTGCTGAATTATACTACCAAATGGAAGTATATACAGAGAAAACAGGATTGGCCCCAGGCTGGAACCCTGCAGAACACCACATATGACAGGAACAGAGGAAGACACATCATTGTTTATGGACTCGAAAGCTGCACTAAGATCCAGTAACAACAAGATTTAGCAGAGTCAGCATTCAACGAGTCATTTGTAGCGTTAACAAGAGCAGTTTCAGTACAGGGTTTCTGACAAAAGCCTGACTTGAATTTCTCAAAAATAAGACTGTGTTCCACCACCTATAAAAGTTGCTTTGATACAACTCTCTCTAATATTTTAGATAAGAAGGGCAGCTTGGCCTTTAGATATTAAAAACAGAGGAATCAAGATTATGGTTTTAAGGAAGAGGCAGAGCACACGCTGAATTAAAGTAGTCAGGGACACAACCTGCTTGGAGAGAAATGTTTATAATGGATAGTAGTTCAGGGCCTACTTTTCCAAACATTTCTTTAAGCAGGCTGGGAGCCATAATGTGTAGATTTTAGATGAGATGTGATATCTAAAAGATCTTCTAAAACAAGTGCAGTAAAACAGTTAAATAGGCAGGGGTAAGGAACTATAATACGGGGCAGAGTATGGTTTGTCATCGATTGAATTTCAGCAATTTTCTGATGAAACATTTTTAAGGACTTTTCAGTCTGCAGCAGTTGAGGCCATGGCCATGAATGGTGCTGGATTTAAAACATGGTCAATAGTTCTAAATAAGAACTTTAGGTTGTGACTGTTTGCTGCCATTAGGTCAGAAAAATACCAAGCATTTGCACCCTTAATTGCTTTATAGTAAGATAATAGCACCTCCTTCATATAGAAGTATGGACATGTAGTTATGTCATTTTCAATTCTGGTTTTCTACATGTCTTAAGGTTTCGCATGTTCTCATCTATCCAAAGGTAAATTGTTGTTTCATACCTTGACCTATAACTAAAAGATGCTATTTAATTAAGAGTGCTTTGACATAGTTTGTTGAGCCTATTAAGTCATACATCAGTACTGCAAGTGGCAAACAGGTTTTTGCAATTACAAGGAAAAATATCTGAACATTTGGAAGCAGTCTGTGGATGAATGATGCGAGAGCCAATATTATCATTTTCCCTTTTGGGCATTAAGCAGGACATTAAAAACAATACTAAGATGATCAGACACAAAAATACCTTAATTTAGAAGATTATTACCAAATCCAGTGTGTGGCCATGGTTGTGGGTCTGACCAGAGACATGCTGTGTCATGCTAAATGATTTAGTTAGATTTATAAAGTCAGTGGCTGCTGTCCTGGAGGGAATTTCAATATGGAAATTGAAACCCCTGCAACAATAATATTGTCATATTCACCCCCAGGGAAGAAAGAAATTCAGAAGATTCTGGCAAGAAGTTGGAGTTAGGTTTTGGAGGGCGATAAACTACAACACATAAAACTGTCTCAAGGCAGTGAATAGAATATATAAGCACCTCAACCGAGTAGAATTGTGACACAGTGATGGGGCTAAATTTGAACTGGGCTTTGTAATCTACAAAGTCCCCCTACACGGACATGAATCCTTGAAGGATTGTAAATACAATAATTGAATTTACAATATCCACAAAGTTATCGTATTCTAATCCAAAGAATTTGACGACAAGCCAGTGTGGCATAGTGTCCGTTAGCCTTTTGGCAATATTCAGTTTACCGGGATGGTCAGAAAACCAGTGGAGAGGAGCGACTATGTCAGAGCAAGAAGTATTGCCCCATCCGACTTGTAGTTTTAGAATAGAAAAAAAATACTGACATCAGAAACATTTGTCAATACATCTTCTTATAGGAATGTTGCTCAACAACATCCAATTGCACTATCAATCAAGGGCATATGCAAGTACACACACACACACACACACACACACACAGACTTTTAGCGCAATCCGTATAGCATGAATGTTTTTCAAAAATGAAACTACATTTAGCAGGATGTCAACTGAGATCTAAGACTGTCTTACAGTTGAGCTTAGTACATAAAACACAATTTACCAATATATGTCAAGGGATACCAATATAACATTCAATTGCACACATAAGGAAACACAATTTGCCTTTATTATCATACAGGCCACAAATTAGCATTTAAAACTAATCTATTGAATTCTGCTCTGTAAAATCCACAGCTTTCCAAAACTCTAATGTATTACCAACAGATGATGCTTTAGAACAAATTAAATAGTTAGATTTTGCCTTTTTTATAGAAGCAGTGCATCTACTGTCCATTTCCAGAAGGCCTGCAAGTAAGCTAATACACCACATTGTCTAGCCTTAGCCCAGACTTGATTTCCTTTTTGAGAAAGGATCTGGAATCCAACTGAGTACCATTGCTAAGTAACATTCCTCAGTGCTTTAATTGGAGCATGTTTGTCAGCCCTGCCCAGCATGTTTTAGATCTCTCCCTGCCCTAACGTACATAATTGTAACTTGTGATAATAAGCTGATCATTTGAATCAGATGTGACAGAGCAGGGAGAGATCTAAAACACACAGGGCAGGGGGACTCCCAGGAGCAGGGTTGAGAAACACTGGACTATAAGAACAGAAGAACAATATAATGCAAATACTGGATTTAAAATAAATAGCCACACCCAATCTTTTTTCAATCTATCCCTGAATAAATTATATTTAATTATGGCAATGTCACTATCTGTTATTGAACTACCCAGGGATATTAGAAATTACCAACATGTCAGGCATAGCATCATCATGGACCCAGACATCTAGAAATTCAGACTTTGTACAGTTATGTTAAGAAATCTTGATTTAAGAATATCTGTAACGTCTAAAAAGATGCTATGGTTAGTAGAATTACTTTTGGAATAACTGTTTTGGATCAAACTTCATAACAGTGCGTACAAGATTACTATTTTTAACACACCTATTGACTGAAATAGCTTGAGTCATAAGCTTAGCAGCAAGACTTGAAAGTGACTGCATTATTCCACCCATAATTTATGGATTTTTTATCCATTTCTGTCAATCAACAAAATGTGTTTTTAAAGCCTTTTTTCCATCAGCAGTTGTCACAAAGTGCTTTTACAAAACACCCAGCCTGAAACCCCAAGGAGCAAGCAACAACAGTGCTAAAAAAGGGCAGTTTAAGAAGAAATCCAGGCTGAAGAGATAAGTCTTTAGTAGACACTTGAAAGTTTGCACTGAGTCTGCGTTTCTAACCTTAATTTGCTGATTCTAATATGGTCTGTGTTTTGTGTAGGCTTACACCACCTTCATGTTTTTATAACTTTGTAAATAACTTTAGAACAAGATGAATATTTTATCAATATCTTTGCCGATAGTTTGGCAAAAATGCTTTGGTCGAGTGTACAGATACAAAGATGTGGACAAACGTCACCTTGCCCTGACAAAATTTAAACAGGTCATCAAAATGCTGAGGTAAGCCTAAACAAAACACAGGCCTTATTTGAAGTGAATCTAAAATCTGTCATGGGATAAATAAATGGTGTAGTACTAAAAAAGTGTCTTTCAGGCTTTGCCACTAGGTTATGTTGGGATTATGACATATTGACTATTTCTCTCTATACTTGTAAACAGCCAAAGTAATATAGAAGCCTATATATGATTGATAGCACAGTGGGTCAAACACAAATATTCTCATCATTCAAGGTGACTGTTCCATTCCAAAAACGTAACTTAATAGCCACAGAATTACAGTTTACCCCACTCTAATCAGCACGGCTGACAAAACGTCACTTACACTATTTTCAATGATTCCATCTTGGTGTGAACACTCCTTTTCAGGGCTGCTTTATAATATCATCATGGGATCCAGAAACCCAAATGATAAATCCCATGTCACTTACGGTAAGAGTAGAGGTGTTAAAGATCAATATTTTCAGTACAGTTATGCTTTGTTCAACAGGAAAGTGGCAAAAGTGAGTTTTTTGCTGAAAGAGCAGTAGCTCAGATTGAAGCCCACTCTTTCTGCAGTAGTATATGTGTACCAGAGGCAGCAGATTTAGACTGCTGGTCTTGACACCCCAGATTACAGTGTAGGGGTGTCAAACCCTGTATCCTGAATGTCTAGTCCAGCATTTCTATCCATATTGAAGTCTAGCTAGTCACGCCTAACTACAAATTGGCTCTTTCATCCATTCTCCTCTCCTCTTTTTCTAAAACATATTTGTCAATTACTAAATGTATAAACTAAATGACTACATTTGTAATTCCTTTGTTGTGTTTTCTTGGCAACATGTTTACACACCCGTGTAAATTCAAATACCAAAACAAATCAACGTTCTATCACAGTGAATATCCTGAATGTGTGATTTGTTACTGATTGTGAGATATGACATTCATTTTGGCTGATACATAAGGATCAGTGTTAGAATTGTACCTTTGCAGTCTAAAAGCTGTGCCAAGCAACATGGCCTACGTGTAGGAGCTTATACCATAAAAACTGACACGGACACGGGCGGGGATCCAAGTGCAGACTGGACTGGAGTAGCGACGGTACAGACAAGCGGAAGGCAGAGTCGTCGGGGACGGGCAGGAGGTCGAGAACCGAGCGGGCGGCGGAGGTACAGACAGGGAACAGGCGGAGTAGTCGAAGGCAGGCAGACGGTCGTAACACGAGAGTAAGGCGAAGGTACAGGCTGGGAGCAGGCGGGGTAAACGGAAACAGGCAATCGGTCGGTACACAGGCGAACAGGACAGGAGTCTGGAAAACGCGAGTTATGGCATGTAAACATGAACCATTGATCTGGCAGGGGTGAGATGGCAGGGAGCTGTACTTGAGTGCTTGGTGATTAGGTGACTGGGGACAGGTGTGTGATTTGGTGATTGGTGACAGGTGTGTTTAGGTGCGCACTGAGTTTCTGGAGTGCGGGCGCCCTCTGCTGCGCGCT
Source organism: Esox niger (assembly GCA_016801105.1). Classification (NCBI taxonomy): domain Eukaryota; kingdom Metazoa; phylum Chordata; class Actinopteri; order Esociformes; family Esocidae; genus Esox; species Esox niger. The sequence continues at coordinate 129,628 of JACXGJ010000094.1, read as the reverse complement.
TGCGGAGGCGGGGACCTGACAAAAACCTTGTTTGTCTGATTGACGAAACACATCAACAGCTGTAAAACACATCACTCACATCACCTTAGACAAGACCTTTTACTTGGCCTATTGTCAGAAGTAATTTCTCTATATTCATGTACTTTCTGTAGTCTAAACCAGTGATGATGTCTAAGAGTGCTTTAGCATTATGGTGAGGTCCAAGAGTGCTGTAGCATTATGGGGAGGTCCCAGAGTGCTGTAGCATTATGGGGAGGTCCAAGAGTGCTGGAGCATTATGGTGTGGTCCAAGAGTGCTGTAGCATTATGGGGAGGTCAAAGAGTGCTGTAGCATTATGGTGAGGTCCAAGAGTGCTGTAGCATTATGGTGAGGTCCAAGAGTGCTGTAGCATTATGGTGAGGTCCAAGAGTGCTGAAGCATTTTTTGTTTATTTTCATAACCAGATGAAATCTTTTTACAGACAGGAAAAGAGTGTTAGCCTAAGATAAGCCTCCATTTCTTTGAGCGATAACGGAGGTGTATCTATTTGGCTCTCTTCACTACAGAAGTGAGTGTTCAATGATGTTCAGATCTGGTGTTGACGGAGACCATGGAAGGTATATGACCTCTAGGTCATCAAGGCGTTCATAAAGCCAATCTTGCATTAGTTTAGCAGTGTGTATCTTTTCATTATCATCCTATAATATTGGAAAGTTTTGAGGGAACAGTGTTTGCACCATAGGGTGCACCTGGTCCTGTAATATAGCCTCATATTCCTAGGCCACTATACGATCATGCAGACCCAATTATATTCACTAGATTAAGGATTTCCTAAAAGGTTTAACAGAGGGCAACAGACATATTTTGGCTTTCTTCAAAAGTAAACTGGTCGCAAGTAGGAAATAAGGTGAAAGATGACTAATCAACAATTTCTGTCTGTTAAAAAATGTATTTGCCAAAATTCTATTTGATTTGGCTTAAAAAAAAAATTTAAATAATGTTTTTAGAATAATTTCCCTTGTGATTTTAAAGTAGCGCAATGTTTCTTTGTTGAACATCAAAGAGCTACAGCAGCCTCTGTGCCTATTGTGAAGACAGTCAAAAAAGTAATGTCCTTAAGGCATGTCCTTTACTTTCCTTCGGTAAGTATATTGCAGGTATATTGCATAGAAACATGATTTTAAATTCACTAGAGGCTAGCCTACAAATAACAGCTGCAACAGTCATATGCAACTGAAGAGGTAATACAGTGAGAGGAAGTACGATTGAGAAACTTAACACAACACAGATGTGTTTACTAACTCTGAACGATGGACCATAGATAGGATGTGTTGCCTGATACTGATGGGCCCCACACACCCTGTCCATACCTCCTGCTAAGAGTTGCACATGACTGTTAGAGGCTTGATGGATAGGAACATTGACCATAGGTTGGAACATAAACATACAAGGGTCTTTTGTAAGATAAACCTTTCTTATTGGAGGGTATTTGACTGTGTAACGGCTGGTTATGACCATTCACCGCCTCCCTTGTATCCTGGTATAAAGATTGTGTTTATTCTGTATTCATTGGAGAGAGTAAAAGGAAAGAACTATGGAAGGTTAACATCGCTGTCTCATGCTGAATAAAGATGGCTCTCCCGTGACTTCCGGTTGCATTAATTTTGTTTATTGATATCAAATGAACAGAAGCTGACACAAGCTGACAACAGTAATGCCCAGCCCCAAACAGAATCTGCATATTTATGTTAAACATTTCTGCCTAGCTTTTTTTTTTTAATCTTCAGAATTCTTTGGAGAGGTTAAATTGACCTCTGATTTGTGTGCCTCATGAAGTTGAATTAAACACACAATTTTATACAAATAATGGTAATCTGTTAATAGCAAACAACATTACACTCACTTTCTTATATGTATTTAACCACAAAATGTATTAAACTTTAATTACAATCAGCTTAAACATAACACCTTAAACTTTGATTGATCTGCCATTTTTTTGTGTATGTGTTCTTTTGCCCATTTTAATCTTATCTTTTAATTGGCAAGTCTGAAATATGGCTATTTCTTTGCAACTCGGCATAGAAGGTCAGAATCCCGGAGTCGCCTCTGCAATGTTGATATTCGAGATTGGTGTGTTACAAGTACTATTTGATTTTAGCCTTGCAGCTGCTAAAGCTTCCTCATGGAATCTACTATGGAATCCACCAGTAATGTTTTTATTTCATTTGTATTCTCTTTATATTTTCTATGTTTTCACCTTAAATGTTTTTTTCTGTAATGCAAGTTTTGATGCTATCAGTGGAATAACCTCTGTGTAAATGTAACAATCTGGGAATGACGGACAATGCAAGTTCTTGTGCTGCTGTTGTAATTTAGACCTCGGCCCATTTTCTTTTTCTATTTAGTTAGGAAGCAACATTCAATTCATGTTGACTGACTTAACTAGCAACTGTCATCCTCCCCTGCCCACTACTGAAATCTTATTGAAGTAATAGAAAAAATAACCCTCACCGATAAGTGCAGAAGCATATTTATTTAATGATCTAGTTTCAAATTCATACTTTGTTGTTTTTATTTGATCAAATAAATACCCTTTAACATGATGCAATATAATAAAATGTGGGATACAGATTGCTTTAATTCTGCACAGATTCTGTTTGGGCAAATAATTGTATTTTAAGCCATGTGTTTATTACAAAATGTGAATAGTTACCAATTTCCTTGATACTGTAGGCAGACTAGTCTACGTACAATATTTGTATGTAATAAATGAATCAATTCAAATTGGCTTTTGACTATGGCCTTGACTGTGAGCAAAATGTTTTAATTAGGTCTTCAATGGATAGCTCTGCTATGCAATTGTGAGTGAAATCACGTGGCTTTCTCTCCATCATTAAGTATAAGAAGCCCCCATATAGTCTCTACCTAAAACTATGTAGCGTTCCTATAAACAAGTACACCTACAAGGTTGCTGCAGTTTGATATGGTTTTCATCCTCTCTGAGGCCACGATTTTTTTCAGCATGTCATCTGATAAAAACAAACAGCCCTTGTCCCATCATCTGTCCTTTTTATTAATACATTTATTCCATAAAGTCCAGAATTGTATCTGGTTAGGCTGCAGAGAAAAATATTTAAAAAGAAATTACTTCTGACAATAGCACTAGTACAATGTAATGTTTTAGATGATTTATGTGAGCAGTGTGATCAATCATGTGTTGTTGCACGCGCGCACATGCACACCCACCCACACCCACACAGGTTTTACAGAACAGGTTTCTACATGTAAACCCTTCTGCTTGGCTGAGGTTTTTGAATGAAAACGTAACATTGTGACCACAGTGAAATTCTCCTATTGGCTATAACTTGTGATAGCACACACTGTTGCTCAACCATGCTTTTGAGTGAGAGAGGGGATTCACTCAGACAGATCGTCCAACACGTTGGTTGGTTTAGGCACATTCTATTGAAGGGACGTTGTTCCCCTTGAATTTTTCTGTATTCACTGGAAACTACATGAATTTTGGCCATTATGTAGTTGTTTGCCAAGTCTCACAGAAGTCCTTCCAGTCTATCAGATATAGTGGCTTTTAGAAAAGGCTCACACAGCATTTTCGACATGGATCCAGCTTTTCTACTCAAAATAAAGCTGTCCCTCATTGTTAGTTGTGAAGATGTTAAAGCAGCAATGTAGAACAAATGGAATTGATTTGACTTATATATTTTCATTGTTTGAGTGGAGGACAGAGGAGCCTCTTAAAGAAGAAGTTACAGGTCTATGAGAGCCAGAAATATTGCTTGTTTGTAGGTGACCAAATACTTATTTTACCGAGGAATTTACCAATAAGTTCATAAAAAATCCTACTATGTGATTTTCTGGATTTCTTTTCTCATTTTGTCTCTCATAGTTGAAGTGTGCCTATGATGAAAAAATCTCTCATCTTTTTAAGTGGGAGAACTTGCACAACTGGTGGCTGACTAAATACTTTTTTGCCGCACTGTATATTATCTCATCTGCACTCTTTGTCACAGTACTTACAAAACAAACAGTAGATTTTATTTCTGAGTAAACTGTTTCTTCTGATATCAAAAAAGGTCCTCATAAGTGACTGATCTTGTGTGCTTCTCAGGCTACCTACAATGGAATCCGAATGACCCATAGGGAGACAGGTGAAGAGAAGGAGACGGGTATTACAACCTGGTGTCCGGCAATGTGCTGCATATGTTCATGGAGCCACGAGTGTTTGGTCCACGGCTCATCAGCAGCCAAGCCTTTTAACAGAAACGGCAATCCATGTGTTGACCTCACCACTAAGGTGATCCATTTCATGTAAACACCATAATGTTTCTAATTAGCTTTATTTCTCCATCATGCACTTTTTGAGGTACACACTCAAACCTAGTGGCACCATGGAGACACACACATGCAATGTTGGAGTTGGAGTTTATTTATTCATTCTGTGATTTTTCACGTAAATGTAGTCCATAACTCTAAAATTATTCATTTGTTTTTCTCCCGTTTTTAAATCACTTCCGCGTCCACTTGAAGACAGGACAGCAGAATGTAACAATCCTTTTGTTATCTTCTGCCATCATCAGCTTTATTTCCGGTGCCTGACCATAAATAAAACCGAACTAGCATAAACGTTTAGCCTGGACAGTGGTGCCTATCAGAGAAACAAAGAGAACAAAGCTTGCACTATTGAATAGCTAGTAACAAAGCTAACTGAAATGAATAGCAAGCTGGACGTGATTCATGAGGTCATGGAAGCTGAAGATAAGAGTAGCAGCCAGAGCCAGGAAGAGAGGCAATATGCTGGGGCTGACAAGACACACTAAAACATGTTTCGTCCTCCCAGTAGACTATTAAGATGTTCCTCTATATAACATGATAAAAACACACACACACACACACACACACACAGCCATGACAGATCGAGTGTGGTGTCAACTCACAGCCTCCCTGCCTGTGTCTCAGTGAAATGGATGCTGTGAATAGGATGCAGCTCAGTTATAAATAATGGCCCCATGTTCCCACAGTTGTTAGTAAGACACACAAGTAATATAGAAAATATGCAGAGGCCATTTTAACTCCACCCACTTTTCAGAACCTGATATCTTTCGATAACCACAAACACTGGAAACTGCTTCATTGTTTTAGGTGGGTTTGGTGGATGTCTGATAGACTTTTAAGCAGTTGACCAGTATCACATGGTTTGGGAACTTGTGACCTCTTGTCGAAATAACATTTTGAGTTTTTGTGTGCTGGATCAGGTATACAGTGAAACATGAGGTGCAATAGTATCAAAAGTTCAAAGTTCCAAAGGTTTATTTGTCATTTGCAATAACAAGCATTTTCTGTCATCATCATGAAGACCTAAAATGTTCACGCCAAATTGTCGGATCAGCCAATCTTTATTTCACCCTAGTGATTTACTTGAGAACCAGCTATACTGGAACCAAGAACTGAGTGACTTCCTTATCTGGTTGACATATGTTAAGACACATGAAAAGACATGTTCAGGGAAGCCTGAATTAGTTGAGTTCTTCTACAATCACTTGCTGTTGTTTTTCATAGCTGACCTGGTTGTTGTAAACTACTGAAGACACCAGTTGTTTCTTTTTCAGGACATACCAAACTGTTGAGTTGGCTGAGCCCAACATTTGTGTTATGGTTCTAATTAGGGATGTGCTTTGGACATGACTTGTATGCTATTATTCACATATAATTTGGTTAACCGAAATCCATATTTTCAAAAATGACCAACACAACAATCGCTAATACATAACACGCAAAGCAATGGGTGTCATTCTAACATTAGGTAAATGGTCAATCATGTGAAAGAAGAGCGAGCACGGCAAGAAGTGTGGTAGACACGTGTGGTAGACACGAAATGCATGGACTCCACTAGACCTCTGAAGGTGTGCTGTGGAATCTGGCACCAAAACGTTAGCAGCAGATCTTTTAAGTCCTGTAAGTTGCGAGGCATGGCCTCCATGGATCTGACTTGTTTGTACAGCATATCCTACAGATGCTTGATTGGATTTAGATTTGGGGAACTTGGAGGCCAAATCAACACCTTGAACTCATTGTTGTGTTCCTCAAACCATTTCTGAAACAGTTTTGCTTTGTGGCACGGCACATTATCCTGTTAAAAGAGGCCAGTGCCATCAGGAAATAACGTTGCCATGAAATGGTGCATATGGCCTGCAACATGCTCAGGTAGGTGGTACCTGTCAAAGTAACATCAACATGAATGGCAGGACCCAAGGTTTCCAAGCAGAACATTGCCCAAAGCATCACACTGCCACCACCAGCCTGCCGCCTTCCTGTAGTGCATCCTGGTGCCATGTGTTCCCCAGGTAAGCGACGCACACGCACCCGGCCATAAACATGATATACAAGAAAACATGATTCATCCGACAAGGCCACCTTCTCCCATTGCTCCATGGTTCAGTTCTGATGCTCACATGCCCATTGTAGGTGCTTTCAGCAGTGGTACAGGGGTCAGCATGGGCATCCTGACTGGTCTGCGGCTGTGCAGCCCCATACAGAGCAAACTGCAATGCACTGTGTGTTCTCATACCTTTCTGTCAGTACCAGCATTACGTTTTTCAGCAAGTTTTTTTTAGCTCATCTCTTGGATCAGACTTTGACTCAGTGAATCTTGACCACCAATGACCCTGTCGCCGGTTCACTGCTTGTCCTTTAACCACTTTTGATAGGTACTGAACACTGCAGACTGGGAAAAGTTTTGGAGATGCTCTGACCCAGTCGTCTAGCCATCACAATTTGTCCCTTGTCAAAGGCATTCAGATTTTTTAACTTGCCCATTTTTCCTGCTTCTAATACATCAACTTTGAGGACAGAATATTCAGTTGTTGCCTATAATATCCCACCCACTGATAGGTGCCATGACAACGAGATTCACCTGTCAGTGGTCACAATGAAATAGCTGATCGGTGGATATTCCATCTTCCCTTGAATATGTTAACTTTCATCCACTTGTGGGATAGTGGCGTAGGCTAGGCAATATAACAATATGCACTATTGTGTGTCATTCTGACTGACTGGGCCACAACACTACTACCGCTTTGATTGACGAACGTAAACATCCGTGACGGCAGCTCCGCGTTGCATTGCGTGCTCTCTCCCTCTCCGGCGCTCCACCTCACCGGTGTACTGGAAGCAGAGGGCATCACCAGCACCTCACAAGTCTATCTAGTTCCACGTGTTGTGTCAATGTAGTTTGTGACCGTCTGGTGCCGTGCCTATTTTAAATGAAGGCAAGAAAGTGATCTTTCCTGTCATAGTTTTTCTTTTGTTTTTTGCTTCTCCAGTACCCACTCGCTACCCACGCACCTCACAACAACAAACACATGTTCATTGTTTAAATGTAATGGTATGTCATCAGACAGTGGGGAGAACAAGGATTTGATACACTGCGGATTTTGCAGGTTTTCCTACTTAGAAAGCATGTAGAGGTCTGTAATTTAAAAAATCAAGAAAATCATATTGTATGATTTTTAAATAATTTATGTAGCATTTTATTGCATGACATAAGTATTTGTTCACCTACCAAGCAGTAAGAATTCCGGCTCTCACAGAGCTGTTAGTTTTTCTTTAAGAAGCCCTCCTGTTCTCCACTCATTACCTGTATTGACTGCAACTGTTTGAACTCATTACCAATATAAAAGACACCTGTCCAAACACTCAATCAAACAGACTCCAACCTCTCCACGATGGACAAGACCAGAGAGATGTGTAAGGACATCAAGGATGAAATTGTAGACCTGCACAATGCTGGGATGAGATACAGGACAATAGGCAAACAGCTTGGTGAGAAGGCAACAACTCTTGGTGCAATTATTAGAAAATGGAAGAAGTTCAAGATGATGGTAAATCTCCCACTGTCTGGGGCTCCATGCAAGATCTCACCTTGTGAGGCATCAATGACCATGAGGAAGGTGAGGGATCAGCCCAGAACTACACAGCAGGACCTGGTCAATGATCTGAAGAGAGCTGGAACCACAGTCTGAAAGAAAACCATTAGTAAAACATTACGCCGTCATGGATAAAAATCCTGCAGCGCATGCAAGGTCCCCCTGCTCGAGCCAGCACATGTCCAGGCCCGTCAGAAGTTTGCTAATGACCATCTGGATGATCCAGAGGAGGAATGGGAGAAGATCATGTGGTCTGATGAGACAAAAATAGAGCTTTTTGGTCTAAACTCCACTCGCCGTGTGTGTATGGAGGAGTGGGCCAAAATCCCTCCTGCAGTGTGTGCAAACCTGGTCAAGAACTACAGGAAACATATGATCTCTAATTGCAAACAAAGAATTCTGTATTAAATATTAAGTTCTGGCTTTCTGATGTATCAAATACTTATGTTATGCAATAAAATGCCAATGAAATTGATTTTTGTATGTAATAAATTGAGAAAGCAACTGTAAAAGAACTTAGAAAAATAATATTCCATTCTATTTATTCAAACCAAATAAAGACATATGTAAAAATGTTGGGTATTTGAATATTCGACTATCCATGGGCATCCCAAGTTCTTACTTGAGTTCTTCTTTTCTGTTAGCATCCAAAATGCTTTTTTCTTTCATACACAGCTCCCTAGCTGTCATGTTGTATTAGGCCTGCTGACATCAAATCCAGACTCCATTGGCGAAAGCAAAGGATTGAACTGGGACTACACGTTCACAGCTCTTTTATGGGCGCCGGTACTGTTTTATATTGCAGTACTTAATTTAGCCAGATATGGAGGGATGGAACACTGAAAGTGCTGTTATTTTTTATTGTTAAACATGTTTACACAGCCATAAATAAGAGGGGAAAGCCAGTACTTTTGCCTCATATTCATCTTTTGATCGTCATTTTCATATGCCTTGATTGTATATCCAAAATAGCAATTTTGACACTACTGTCCCAATACTTTGGGAGGGCACCGTCTTTGCTAATGCTGAAGACACTTGTTCAATTGTCCTCTCTTTTGCAAAGTTAATTTTTTTGCTGGTAAATCAAGCAATAATAAGTCAATCAAAGCCAGATGGCTACTTTTGTAATCATTGAATGGCTAGAGTTTAGACAAATCTGCATGAAAAATGTGCACAGACATCTTTATCTAACCATCTATATTTCCATCATTTCAACTTCAATGTACTTTTTGAATGCATGCACAACCCTCACACAGGCACACATTTGCAGTGTGTGCCTGTGGATAGTATTGACCACAGCATTATGATCCACAGTGGGCACTGGAACCCACAACCCAGGACAAATAAATGAGGCTGCGAATCAGTGGCTATCCAGGCTCGAGGGGCACATAAGTCTGCACAGATAGCCTGCACAACGCTAGCATTGTTACCAGACCTTGTATTGTTACTCGAGGCCTGGCAACACAAGACTAAGCAACAAAGAATCGAGTCAAATAAATCATGTCAGTCTTCACTGAACATGTCACAACATGGCACCTATACCTCTATCAACCTGAGTCATAGTGTTTTTCGAGTATTGAGTTGAATCGTTGTATATGAAGGCACTGTATTTTTCCTACAGGCTTAAATAGTTGATTTTCACCCTACATGTGTAATGGGCCTGTCGACATGCACATAGCCAAATTAATGCATGAACACTGAAGCTAAGAATTTGAGAATTGAGCATATGAGAATTTAAATGATGTTCTTAAGTAGTAATTTTGGATAGTTTAATGGTAAACAAAACTAAATTGAAACACAACCAGGTGGAACATTCAATCATTAATTATCCATTATACCGTATACACTCATCATGCAATCAGACTCATCTGAATCTGACAGCAATGTATTTAATATTTGGTAATTTAGTTTTCTTCCAGACATGTTACTTGTCGACTTGCATCTCTTATGTCGGCCCTTGTCTTTATCTGATGCCTTATTGCAGAGGTATTCAACCCTGCTCCCCTGCCATTCCCTGTATTTGATATATTCCACATAACTGATTAGACTTGTCAACTAAAGACTTGGCCCCACAAGTCAACGTGGCGTTTCATCAATATTAATCTCTCTTCATGCCTTCAATGGAGTAAAGATCAATGTGCTGTATGCATCCAGTGAAAGTGGACACATTGTGATTTGTGCAGTATGGATTCCGGAATATAGTTCACTGATTCATTTTGGGGAGGTTTGTGCTTCGACACAGAGGATTTTGACAGTTCCAGTCTAGGATTTACTTTTGGTCTTTCTTTGGTTTCACTTACAAGGGTGCTGTTATTGGTATATATATTAGATTTGTGGTATACTGCATTTGAGTCCTAAATAAATGTTTCTTTACTCGGTTTAGACCAATGAATTGAAGGGCAAACATTAATCAAGAATATACTGTAGTTTTTCTTAAATAACATAAGGTTTAGGTAAGTTGTTGTGTTTTCTGATGTATTTGACGAGAGAAGACAGGTTTCCTACCAGCTACTGCTTACTGCAATCTATTTAGGCTAGCAAGATTGCACAGCAGAATAGTAAAGAGAGAAAGTTTACATTAATAATGGTAACGTTTACATTCATGCTCAAACTTTTTTCATATTCAAACCTACTCAGTCCCAACCATGCAGAAACATATACAATGTACTCTAATAAACATAGTTATAGTCTCAGTAAATAATATTAAATATTTACCTACATGACTGTATATTTTAGTTGGGTGGTAAGTAGTTACCTCCCCAGCTCTCTGCAAACTCAGCTGTGAAGTGGACAATTTTGCTGTGAGTGGTTAATAGTGATGGGACGCACAACCGCGATGCTCAAAGGCTTACTTTGAAATTACAAACCAGTTTCATCGAAGCGAAAGGGCTGAGGCTTGCATCGGTGCAACATCGGTGCTAACCTGGAGTTATATAACTCCAGGTTTATGTGTGGAGCTTCACCCCTTTGGGGAAGCTCCGCTCCTAATGGTTTACCATTGCTGCACAGTAATGCAGCCAGCCGGAGAATTTTAATGTATGCACTCAGCATCTGCCAATGAGAGTGCAGCAGCGTATTTGTTAGGAAAGCAATCAGCCGGCCAAACTTTAGGTCACTCCAGGGGTATGCTCAGGGCCTAAAAGCCCTATGGAGCTCCACTACTCTCATAGAACTAGAGTTACATAACTCTGGTAACTATCGTTCTATTTCATGGAGTTCTGCCCTGCCGAGATGTAACCCCTGACAGACCCAAGTATACCCACAGGTAACCAGGTAAATCCAACTAACACCAAGCACAGCAATATACCTCTGACAAACGCAGACAATCAACAGGCAACCAAGCAGCCATGCATAAACGCTGTAAACAGCTAAAAGCACTAACAGAAAAATCACATGAATAGTCTCCCAAACAAGGAGACACCTGGAAAAAACGAGATACCTCTTAGTTACCTCAATGATAATATTTTTAGCCTTGGGCCAGTGGGTTTGAATCTTATTGGCCCCAACAACAATATTATTGTCCCTCTGTTCAAAAGTTGTAATGTATCAGTGTTACAGCATTTAACCACCAGTCACATTACTGCGCATCTTTTGACTGGCTAGCAGTCCACGAAAGTTGTGAGGTAGTTATGTGTGCATGTGCCAGATTGTGAAACAACTAAAGAATGCAGAGTTTATGCAATTATAATTGTTTTCAATCTCAAAATGTTTATGCATTGGCCCTAATGAGACAGTTACTTGCTAGTTTTATTGGTCCCGACTTGATGTTTTATTGGCCCGGTGCCATCCAGCCATCGTTATTGTCGAGCCCTGCCTCATCAAAGTATCGTATATGTCACCTGTTGCACCTCTCAACACACCCCCTTGGAATCACCAAACATAGACTGGCCGTGAGAATTCGAGGACATGTCCACAAGTCAGCATTGGATAAAAGGGGAAGGTGTCAACCAAGATGTTACCTCACAAATATCATATACCCCCACATCTCTAAAATGAGCAGCAGAAGCAGACATGCCACAAGAGGAATGCGCTCTGAATCGAAGGTCAAAAGACGCCCCGTTACTTCATGAGCCAGCTCAATCGCTTCCTTAAGCCAATAAGTGGGCCTCTGTTTAGACAGAGCCGTAACACACAAACAGCTGAGGTGTCACTTGACTCTCAGCCCTGCGCTGCGTAGCGGGCAAAGGCATGCACCGAGCAGAACCGATGGAGACACTCCTCTCTCTCTCTCAAAAGGAAGAGTAATTATGCCTACTGACATGACATTCAGCACAATGTTGCTCAACTCTTTCAGTTGGGACTCGGGTTGGTTCAGGGGTACCGGCATGGGCGAACAGAGCTGATGAGGCTGAAGATGCAACTGTTGGGCTTGACACCTGGCAGGGGCAAGAACAACTGATTTAGTATCAGTAGTTTGCTAAAAGTTTGCCTGCATTGATTTAATGTCGGCTAAATGAGGAACCAAATGAAAACACTTAGATAGTAACTAACTAACAACCGTAACATTAACAATTCAAAAGTAGCCTATTTCACTATAGACTAGGTTAATTTCCACCACTCACAGACTACACCCACCTTCCTTTTTGAAAAAATGGGTAACATATTGTTTGTCAGAATTTCTTTTCTCTCTTCTATGTTTTTGTTTTAGGAAACAAGATTATTCTTTAGTAAGTGGAGACATCCTTGATGCTCCACTGGCATTCCTCACTCAGAATACACTGCTAGCCAGTACAGACCGGACCAAACCATTTCATGTGGAGGGTGGGGGGTGCGCAAAGCACAATAGAAAATAGAAAGGCTTTCTGCATGTTATCTTTTGCCAAAAACAAGAAAATAGGTGGATGGGTTAATAATGTAATGTTTGAATTAATAATTCAATTTTTTAATAATTTCATTTTTTAACCCAATTTCTAATAGGTTTTTAGGGTCCCTATCAGACATGGGCCCTCAGAATCATCCTAACCTCCCCCCATACGATGTCCCTGGTAGCAGGCCAGTTTTGCCAACTTAGCACCTTTGTCGCTATATTTAATGAGTATTCAGACCCCCCTAGCAAATCTTTTGCAAAAAAGTGACTAGCAACAAATCTAGCGACATTTACTGGTGCTATTGGAGACTTTTGGAGACTCTGACGAAAAAGCACATACAGCTGCCGTGGGCCCCTCCCCCATCCCAAAGAACTCACAGGTGGCCCAGTCCTCGCTCAGCAAAAAATGGGGATGAAGTGCACAGAAAAGATTAATAGCGTTCTAGCACCATACTTTCTGATAAAGTTGGTTGCAGATGTGGATGACCAGTGTTTCCGCCTCCTCCTCGATGAGTCCATGGATGTAAGTGTTTCTAAGTACCTGGGGTTTGTGATAAGGTACTTTAGTGACACTGAGCAGACAAATATATCAACATTTCTGAGGCTTGTTGAGATGGAGGAAGGAGATGCCAAAACTATAGCCCATGCTGTAGGGGGTTTCTTCGAGAAGTGTTGTCTTAAGAGAGATTAACTACCTGTGGATAGGGTTTTTACTCACATGTCTCATCCACAACATTATTCCTCTCTTCACCGGTGTCCATCACAATTACATGCACATGGCCAATTATGCAAATTAGGTGATGACGTCATTTAGCGACATCTAGCTAATTTTAGAACAGCCAATAGCTACTTTCCTTACTGAAGAGTTGGCAACACTGAACAGAGCATCTGCTACTAAAATAGACCTGTGCATCTGTTATGAACAGGGCCAAATATGATATCACTTGAGTGTGTTAAAAGTAATGAGTATGGTGCAACACTAGAGAATTTTCTTTTTTTAACTACTCAACTGTCGAGACACTATTTTACACACTTGAACCGCTACAGCTACATAGAGGCCATTTTACACAACTCGCGTATGTACATTTATTGAGAGGTGCTGGCTGGGGGCCTCTAGGCATCTCTATGCACCTGGGCGCCACAGTCAGGACCTGATTGCAGAGGTGTGTGTGTGTGTGTGTGTGTGTGTGTGTGTGTGTGTGTGTGCGCGTGTGTGTGTGTCTGTAACCATTTGCAGTTTTCTGTTTCAGTCATGAAGAAAAACATTAAAAGAGGATTCCCTTAATGCCTGTGTCCTGCCCACAACACTGTGACACATACAGCTCTGGAAAAAATTAAGAGACCACTGCACCTTTTTTCCATTCCAAAAAAGTTAAAAAGAAACGTTTTGAGTGAGGAAAAGAAGCGTTCAATTTGAAGTGGTGTCTTAATTGTAACCCTTCTGTTCCTCACTCAACACCTTCCTTTCCAACTTTTTTGGAAAGGAAAGAAAAAGGTGAAGTGGTGTTTTTTCCAGACCTGTATATGCTACAGATAGAATGAACAAAGACTACAGGTGGGCCGCGAGCGTCGACATCTCAGTGCTTGAAATGAGAAACCAAGTCTATTTTCTCTCGTCTACGCGCTAACTCTGCTCAAATGTGCTGATACATAACACAGAAAATACTCCCTACAATGGAATGAAATGACTTGGTGTGCAGTTCACAACAAAAAACTGCTTTCACCCCTCTGGGAGAAGACATTCCATTTTCCCGTACACACCATAGAGGCTGGCACAGCCCGGGTACCATTTATCGTGCTGATTACTGCAGCCAATTATCCATGGCATGTTAGTCTGTCCCTCCCAGGGACCAGGCCTGCGATGGGTGGCCATAACACCAGCCCCAATCAAGTCACTCACTCGCAACAAGGTGTCCTCGTGTTGAGGAATCCGCCACAGGCTCTGGACCAGTAACTTGACTCACCTCAGCAGAAAACAGCGTACCCGCACTGTCTGGTGAAAGTGAAAGCCTCTCCGATCTTACTCTTGCCAACAAGGGGAGAAGGTAGTTTGCCTGGGGAAACGTGTAAAGGAGAGCCTTTGACCAAAGAGCCTGCACCAAAGCAATGTCTGAGTGCATGAGGGACATGTGGTCTTCAGCGAGTGCAGGTCCTTCTGGGCCCAAACAGCACATGAAAGTGCGCGTCCTTCAGGTCCATGATAGTGCAGAAATCGTTGGGTTGAACGCATGCCGCCATGCGTTCTGTGGTGAGCGTTCAGATGGGCCGTAGACTATGCTCATGTTAAGGATGCGTAAATCTTAAATCCCTCTCCTTTTTTTGGCACCAGGAAGTAAGGGGAATGCAACCCCCCCCTTAGGCATCCTTCAGCAACAGCTCCGTTATTTCTAATGACGTGCCAGCTGCCTTCCCCAAGGATGCCAGCACCATCTCCACCCCCCCAAAAAAGGTGAGATGTGTGATGAAACAGCAGTGCATAGCCCACCCTTAACAGTCGACTAGCCAACTGGACAGAGAGCACCTCCTTTTCCATTCATAATAATGCAGTGAGAGAGGGCGTGCATTCAGCTGTGGTGTGTGAGCCCAAAAAAACGTTTTTCTTCCACTGCCCTCGCCACTGATGACAGGCGGCACGGGGGACTATTCCCAAAAAGGTCTGCAAGAAAAGGGCTGAACATCGACCAATAGGGAATTGGGCGTGAATGTTATTGCTGTAATGCCGGCTGTAGAAACCCAAAACAGGAAGAAGTGTGTTGTTTATGGCCACTGGTAATAGACAACTAAAGCAACCCAGTGTCATAATCAAGGGGCTGTGTGCAAAGTGGGCAGGCTGAAGAGAGTTGGCTATAACCCTTGGTTACCAGCGACTCCGAATACCTGGCACGGTTTCTGTTACACCCTCTGTTTGTGTGCTGCCCCTGTCCCTCTGTTTCCTTCCTTGTTGTGGTTGGTTGCTGGAGATGATGTGGGCGTGACCATCAATCACCACTGGCCAATCTGGGGCGGCACACTGCCCTATAAAGTCTTTCAGCTAGGGTTTGGTTAGGTGAGATTACCGTCTGAGAGCGAGAGATAGGGAGAGACATTAGCAGTAGTTGTAGGTTAGGATAGCTTACCATCTGTATGAGGGAGAGTGAGAGGGAGAAAAATATTTTTTATTAGTGTTGAAGTAGTGTAAACCCTGTCCTTATCCTAGACTGCTCAATTCAGGAAGCCCTCTTCCCTTCCACCCTTAGTCCAATGCAAACCTGTCACTTTTACATTGCACTACGGCTGTACAGTTGTATAGTTATTAGTATTGGTGTTTTTGTATTGTGTTATCTTATTAAATGTTTTTATTATAATTACTGTTACTTTTGAACATTTATCTGCACTGTCAGAAGTGGGAAAACCAAGCATTTCATTGTCGAAACTTGTTATTGCAAATGACAAATAAACCTTTGTGAAGTAAGGCTAGGAAGACACCCTGGGGTTTACAAACACTCGTAGGTAACACACTGTTATATACACTAGGTTAGAAGCCAGCAGCTGTCGTACAGAGGTTTTTGTAGCAGTGAGGTTTGTTTTGTGCTAGGGTAGTATGTGGCAGGCATGTTTAGAGATGTAGGAATGTTTGGGGTCTTTTTGTATTATTTGGCATTGCCCTGCTCCTATCCCATTAACCTGATGCCCTCTTTCCCTTGTTTAGCAGTATTTGCTAGTAGTGTCGTTCGTCTGTATTGTCTTATTTTCTTAGACAATAAAACCCCAACATTTTGGGTAATGTCTATGGGGTTGTCTGTTTATCATTTAGTCAGAACACTCACCCCCTTTTTCAGTCCGCTCAACGTTACGGCCCCACCTGCAAACCTATAGAGCAGTTTCGCGAGGTAGACCTAGGCAGGCTAATAGAACACTATTCATTAGCGGTGTCTAAATATGAGGTAAAGCAAGAGTTGAGGCGTTGTGTCTGGGTAGCTCTCGCTGATAGAGTGGTCTTACCTCCCGTTGTGCCTAGCATTAGTCGTCGGGATGGGAAAGACGAACAAGTTAGCGGTGCCATTAGCTCTCCAACGCGACTGGATGGAGAGGCCAAGGATAGTGCTGCAACGGCGTTTTGAAGTGCAAATCGCACAGCGCCAGATGGAGGAGCAAGCAGGCTGAACAGGCAGAATACAGTTGTAAATTCGAGGTCTGGATAATGGAGCTTGGGGATGAGGATAGGTTGCGGCAACTGAAGACAGATGCAAGGGTTGCCATAGCTTGTGCTGCGCTAGAGTTTTCCCCCTTGTCTGTCAAACACATCTCCACGTCAGGCCAGTCAGCTGACCAGTTTGATATCAGTAAAAACATTTCATTAGTCAATTTAGAGTCAAAGGGGATTAATATGTTGGTGTGTTTGAATGCATTGCTGCCCTCTTTCCCCTGTTTAGCATTGTTTGGTGGTAATGTCATGTCTGTGTTGTCTTATTTTCTTATACAAAAAAAACTCAACATTTTGGTTAATGTCTGGTTTGTTTTCTCTTCATCATTTCAAAATACCACTCACCCCCTTTTCAGTACCCTCATCTTACATGCGTGATCTTGGGTAGTTGCATTCTCCTTCACACCTGCGAGCCGTTGAAGGGGCCGTTACAGTTTCCAATAGGCCTTATTCAGGGTGGCACAAGAATAGGTGCACTGAGAAATAGTAATGAGTCGTTCGCGAACAAGTCAGCTCTAAGAGCTGGCTCTTCTAGGTGAACGTTGGGAGCCGGCTCACACATCAGAAGAGCCGAATCTATTAAAAAATATATTTAAAAATTAAGAAATAAATAATTAAAAGATTTAAATGAATAGAATGAACTCATTCAACGAACGAAAAAGAAATAGACTAATATATGCCTGAAGGCTCAAGCACACACATTTGTTTATAGCCGCACCATGTATAAACCACACAATTTATTTTATAGCTACAATCCCGAGTGTTACCTGCACCCACATATGCCTGGAGAATTACTATTAGTACAGACATTCAGGGGCGTTTTTCCATCAAAAGCCAAGGTACGGCAATGTTACATGACGTCAAGGAACTACAATGCCCTGTCACCTTCACAATGCCCAATGCATGTAATACGCAACTTAGAGAGCCGTGAAAACACCTTTCATTGTATCTCTTTTGGCTCATATTTCAGCATCACGGACAGACAGCGGAGGTTTCATTATCATCAATCATGTTGTTAAACTTCACAGAAAATAAAGAAATGCATTGAATTACATGCACCTTTCTAGTAGGTAATCAAAGAGTGTTCAGAACAGCAAAACACAAGTGGCAGTTGGCACAAAATAGTTGTTGTAGTTGAAAAGTACTAATGTACATTATATATATTAAAAAGCTCAACTTTAAACGCAAATGTTTAATACCCTTATTTTTCATTACCAACAAATGCATTTTGTAATACATTGAGGTTAAGGTAGATGATTAAATTAGAATTCTTTTAACCCCAATCACAGTCAAACTATCGCAAACTGTATGACTTAAAATATACAAAACATATTTTTGGTGAGCTGAGCCGAACGAGCCGTGTCACTGAAAAGAGCCGGAATGCCCATCTCTACTGAGAAACCATGGCGCCAGTAGCGATGCAGATTTTGTCATGTGACCAAGCTCTTCAGACCCAGACATCATGTGACGTGAAACCTATCCCAGAGCTAAAAAGGCACGGTGCTCGTCATTTCACAGGTTTTACCTCAGAGTCAGAAGACATGCCAACCCAGCCCACCGTGACTGAAAAAATGGGCGGGGGGGGGGCCTTAGATGAGAGTGAGGACACAGAACGTGAAAACACTCACGTAGGTACATGTCCATTTAGTTTTAATCTGCCATATTCGATTCACTGGACATTAAAATAGGAATTTTCAACAAAAATATATAGAGCCATATTTATACATTGCATGTTGAGCATTGCCAATCGTTGTAGGCTCTGCAACAAGGAAATACATTGTAGATTAGATCATGGGTTTGGTGGGAGACAGTTTGATAGAGGATTGAAACTATAAGGTAAATACAGAGATGTTGTCTGTGAAAAATTGTTATACAAATTTTTTGAAAAATATCTACAGTAGATGTTTTTCAAATTATATTACCAGTGCAGATTCATTTAAAGAAAATACCACCATGCTAATGTATGGAAGCATTGGTATTAATTAACAATGAGGTCCAATTGTTCTCATGAGGAATGATATCTAACTGCACACTAACATACAAATGACTTTCAACTGGACACCTAGGAATCAACTTCATCTACGGTTGGATCAACAAACACGCATGTCACCTGAACAGAATAAATCCTTATCTGTTAAATCACCACCTGTCTGACCGGAAAGGAAACTAATGCTTTTAAGCATTGATTCTGGTTTGTTACAAGGTTATGGATGCTTCAATTGTTTTTGTTACGCTACAGTAGGAACAGAGGAACCTGTGATCCGCGCGGGTACATTGCCCAAATAAATAGGACTATCACAGATGCCTTCCCCTCTTCCAGGTTTCCTGAAACAGCGGTTGCTAGGTAACGGCAGGTGCTTCACACAATTTGTGTTCAGAGGGAAACAGTATGAGTAAAAACCCTTACATAAAGACCTTAAAAGAAAAATCTAACAGAGCTGTAAAAGACAGTGGTGTCTGTTGATTGTCTGTGTAGTAGGGGCTATGCCAAAGGGTGATGGTAAGTTTATATCAATAGACACGTATGTTTCTCCCTTCAAGCAATCAGTTATGGCCCAAATAAATAAAATGTATAACTATTGATATTTCACTCTGTTAACATACAGGGCAAGGATAACTAATACTGGCAGCGGGAACCATGGTTTAGCTCACTGACAATGAAATGGACATCCACAAAGGAATATTGATTGCAATGAATGCAACATATAATACTATACTGTACAGCAACAACAATAACAAAGGCGAATTGTCAGAAAATATACCTAGTTCGATAGCTTGAACAGGAACTACCCAATTAGGGATTTTGAAAAAACTTGTTTGGAGGAATAAGAAAGAGATGTCTCGACTAAGCTGAACTAACCATGAACATATGAAGGCAATTCTAAGTCTAATCAACAATCTCTCAGAATGTTATTTGCAGAGGTGGCTTTGCTACAGTGGCAAGAAAAAGTAAGTCTGCCCTTTGGATTACCTGGATTTCTGAATATGTTTGTCTCTTCGTTTAAGTCACATACACTGCCTGCTTAAACAAGTGACACACAAATAATTACGTGTTTTCATGTCCTGAACACACAGTGTAAACATTCACAGTGCAGGGAAAAATCCAGGTAATTGCATAGTGTTCAAAACTTTTTGCCTTTATATTTGGTTAGCTAAATCTATCATCTCAGCAGCTTGTAGCAATACTACATATTTACACATTTGAAAACAAACATGTCCGGTGGACAGATTACTATCGGAGTGTAGACTGAGCAATTCCGATCAATACTAGATGAGATGCCTATAGCTAAATAACGTCCACTGTCCACCAAACGTAAAGACATCTTGCACCCCAGCCCAGCATCACCTCGCTAAGCCAATGTGCCAAATGTTTTCAGTGGGTGACAGGTCTGGATGGCAGGCAGGCAAGTTTACCAGTTGGGCTCTTACTACGGTGCCATTCTGTTGTAATATGTGCAGAATGTGGGTTGGCATTGTCGCGACGAAATAAGCGAGGCCTCCCTTGAAAAAGATTGTCTGGATGGAAGCATATGTTGCTCCACAACCTGTATATGTTGCTCAGCATAAATGGCATGGTTGTCTTGCGAATAACACAGATGTGCAAGACAACCCTGCCATGTCCGCTAAGGCTCCCCCATACCATTATGGATGTTTCCTTTTTAACACAGAAAACGCAGCATCCTAAATTCCCAAAAATTATCTCACATTTTGACTGGTCAGACCACAGGACAGTTTTCCAACTTTTCTTCAATCCATCCCAAATGAGCTTGGGGCCAGAGAACATGGCAGCATTTTCGGGTCTTGTTTAGATCTGGTTTCTTCTTTGCATGGTAGAGTTCTTGCTTGCATTTGTGGATGCAGTGACAGAGTGTGTTCACAGAATGGTTTTCAGAAGTGTTTCTGAGTCCATGCAGCGATTCCCACTATAGAATCCTGTCTGTTCTTAATGCAGTGCCGCCTGATGGCCCGAAGATCACGACCATTCAATATTGGTTTTTGGCCTTATCCCTTGCATACAGAGATTTCTCCGCATTCTCTAAATCTTTTACTGATATTATGTACTGTAGATAATGAAATCCCCAAACACTTTTATGTTGAGAAACATTATTTTTTAAGTGTTGCACTATTTGCCTGCACAGTCTTTCACAGATCGGTGAACTCCTCCCCATCTTTTCTTCTGAAAGACTCATCCTCTCTGGAATGTTCTTTTTATACCCAATGACGTTGGGTATATCAGAAACTGAAATCTACCCCAAAATTCTAATTGGCTCAGTGTGGACTGTGCTGACAAATGTATTGATAAGTCTATCATTGCTAAGATTAATAATTATGACAAGCGTTACATGGGAGTGCAGTGATGAAATTCCCCTTAAATGAAAAATTGCATTACAATGTGAAAGATATTATGTCAGTGCAAAAACAATAGCTCTCTCAAAGCTAGACACGTCTCCAAGATATTTGCCTTGCATGAACTCAGCAGGCAATGACTCCTCGTCTTCTTCTGGCTGGGGAATTGTACACTGGTGACACTCGCCCCCGCATCTTTTCTCTTTTCAAATGGTACTCTATTCTGCTAAAAAGGTTACCAAATACATGTTTTAGTAGGAATTGGGTAATCTTTCCTTTTGTTGAGGGAATCCATTCTCTGTCACAGTTGCAGTAAAAAGATTCTCAGAGACTGAGGCTCATATCCTACAGTGCCATTAGTCTTGCAGAACAGCAGGAGAAACTATAAATAGAATCTCAACCATGCCAAGACTTTGATTGTGTGCAGGTGCCGACACTATCAAATCGTCTGGTTTGAATTATAGTCAAATTAATTCCTGTGCTGCCAAACTTTGTAGCTGTCTGCTTTTGCCCATGAAAGAGACAAAGGTTAGAAATTGTCTTTTTTTCGGGATTCAACATATTTCAACAGGTGTACAACACCTTTGTATATACAGTAGATATAAAAAGTATATACACCCCTGTTAAAGTGCCAGGTGTTTGTGATGTGAAAAAAGAGACAAAGATAAATAATCTCACCTATCATGTGAACAATTCAATAGAAAAACAAACTGAAATCTTTGAGGAGGAAAAAAATAATAACAATCTCACAACAACCTGGTTGCATAAGTGTGCACACCCTTAGACAAATACTTAGTTGAAGCACCTTTTGATTTCATTACAGCACTCAGGCTTTTTGGGTAGGAGTCTATTAGCATGGTACATCTTGATGTGAAAATATTTGCACACTCATTTTTGAAAAAGCACTCCAAATCTGTCAGATTGCAAAGACATCTCCTGTGCAGAGCCCTCTTGAGATGACCTCACAGATGTTCAATGGGATTCAGGTCTTGTCTCAGGCTGGGCCATTCCAAAACATTAATCTTCTTCTTATGAAGCCATGCTTTTGTGGATTTGGATGTGTGCTGTGGGTCGTTGTCATACTAAAAGGTGAACATCCCCTTCATCTTCAGCTGTCCAGCAGACGCCTGAAGGTTTTGTGCCAATATTGCCTGGTATTTGGAAATGTTCATAATTTCCTCCACCCTGATTCCCTCTGAAGAAAAACAGTCCCAATGCAGGATGCTGCCAGCACCCTGCTTCATTCTGGGTATAGTGTTCAATGGGTGATGTCCAGTGTTGTTTTTGTGCAAAACATACCTTTTGTAATTATGGCCAAAAAGTTAAACCTTGGTTTCATCAGACCATAACACATTTTCTCATGTGCTTTTGGGAGATTTGATGTTTGTTTTTGCAAACTTCAGCCGGGCATGGATGTTTTTTTTGTAAGAAAAGGCTTCTGTCTTGCCACCTTACCCCATAGCCCATTCATATGAAGAATACTGGAGATTGTTGCACATGTAGCACACAGCCAGTACTTGCCAAAAGTTCCTGCTGCTCCTCTAATGTTGCTGTAGGCCTTTGTAGAAGTCTCCCTGCCCAGCAATCTTCTTGTCTTTTCATCAATTTTGGAGAGACGTCCAGTCCTTGGTAAATTCTCTGTTGTGCCATATTTTCCCCACTTGATGATGACTGTCTTCACTGTGTTCCATGGTATATCAAATGCTTTGGCTATTCTTTTGTACCCTTCTCCTTCTCCTTTCCACAATGAGATCCCTCTGATGCTTTGGAAGCTCTCTGCGTACCATGGCTTTTGCTCTGAGATACAACTAAGAAAATGTCAGGAAAATCATACAGCTGAACTTCATTTGTGATTAAGTCACTTTAAAGAAGGCAGGTGTGTAATGACTTCTATTTTACATGAGTTTGAATGGGATTGGTTTATTCTGAACACAGCCACATCCCCTGTTATAAAAGGGTGGGCACACATATGCAACAATTCTATTGTAAGGTTTCTATTTTTCATTTTTCCCCCTCAAAGATATCAGTTTGTTCTTCAATTGAATTGATCACATTATAGGTCACATTAAAAGTGGAAAAAGTTATTTGTCTCATTCTTGTGACGGTGAGGTGACGGATTGCTCCGCCATCTCCCGCATTCTCCGGTTCACCAACAGTCATGAACTCATCCCGGTCCCATTCATTTGTCTTCTCTTGTCAATCATTGTTCACACCAGGTCCCAATCATCCCATTAGTATGTGTTTAAATGTTCCTCCTCTGCTCCCCTGAGTTGTGAGTCGTTGTTTCATGTCAGTTGATCTCAGTGGTGAGTGTGTTCATCTATGTTCCTTTTCATTTTTGCAGGTTACCTCGGTGCGCTGTGTTTTCTGTTCTGTTGTTTTGTGTGTGTTTATAATTAAAGAACACACCGATCTGCAACCGTCTGCCTCCGCCTGGTCCGTTTCACCCCACCACACAATCCTTGACAATTCTTTTACTTCACAAAAATTTGGCATTTTAACAGTGGTTTAGACTTTTTATATCCACTGTACATATACAGCGGGGCAAAAAAGTATTTAGTCAGCCACCAATTGTGCAAGTTCTCCCACTTAAAAAGATGAGAAAGGCCTATAATTTTCATCAAAGGTACACTTCAACTATGAGAGACAAAAAAATCCAGAGAATCACATTGTAGGATTTTTTATGATTTTATTGGTAAATTCCTCGGTAAAATAAGTATTTGGTCACCTACAAACAAGCAAGATTTCTGTCTCTCACAGACCTGTAACTTCTTCTTTAAGAGGCTCCTCTGTCCTCCACTCTTTACCTGTATTAATGGCACCTGTTTGAACTTGTTATCAGTATAAAAGACAACTGTCCACAACCTCAAACAGTCACACTCCAAACTCCACTATGGCCAAGACCAAAGAGCTGTCAAAGGACACCAGAAACAAAATTATAGACCTGCACCAGGCTGGGAAGACTGAATCTGCAATAGGTAAGCAGCTTGGTGTGAAGAAATCAACTGTGGGAGAAATTATAAGAAAATGTAAGACATACAAGACCACTGATAATCTCCCTCGATCCGGGGCTCCACACAAGATCTCACCACGTGGGGTCAAAATGATCACAAGAACAGTGAGCAAAAATCCCAGAACCACACAGGGGGACCTAGTGAATGACCTGCAGAGAGCTGGGACCAAAGTAACAAAGGCTACCATCAGTAACACACTACGCCGCCAGGGACTCAAATCCTGCAGTGCCAGACGTGTCCCCCAGAACATGTCCAGGCCCGTCTGAGGTTTGCTAGAGATCATTTGGATGATCCAGAAGAGGATTGGGAGAATGTCATGTGGTCAGATGAAACCAAAATAGAAGTTTTTGGTAAAAACTCAACTCGTCGTGTTTGGAGAAGAAAGAATGCTCAGTTGCATCCAAAGAAAACCATACCTACTGTGAAGCATGGGGGTGTAAACATCATGCTTTGGGGCTGTTTTTCTGCAAAGGGACCAGGATGACTGATCT
The DNA here is from genome assembly GCA_016801105.1 of Esox niger. NCBI lineage: Eukaryota > Metazoa > Chordata > Actinopteri > Esociformes > Esocidae > Esox > Esox niger. The sequence continues at coordinate 104,863 of JACXGJ010000094.1, read as the reverse complement.
GTGTAAAGGAAAGAATTAATGGGGCCATGTATCGTGAGATTTTGAGTGAAAACCTCCTTCCATCAGCAAGGGCATTGAAGATGAAACGTGGCTGGGTTTTTCAGCATGACAATGATCCCAAACACACTGCCCGGGCAATGAAGGAGTGGCTTCGTAAGAAGCATTTCAAGGTCCTGGAGTGGCCTAGCCAGTCACCAGATCTCAACCCCATAGAAAATCTTTGGAGGGAGTTGAAAGTCCGTGTTGCCCAGTGACAGCCCCAAAACATCATTGCTCTAGATGAGATCTGCATGGAGGAATGGGCCAAAATACCAGTAACAGTGTGTGAAAACCTTGTGAAGACTTACAGAAAACGTTTGACTTCTGTCATTGCCAACAAAGGGTATATAACAAAGTATTGAGATTAATTTTTGTTTTTGACCAAATACTTATTTTCCACCATAATTTACCAATACATTCATAAAAAATCCTACAATGTGATTTTCTGAATTTGTTTTTCTCATTTTGCATCTCATAGTTGAAGTGTGCCTATGATGCAAATTACAGGCCTCTCTCATCTTTTTAAGCGGGACAACTTGCACAATTAGTGGCTGACTAAATACTTTTTTGCCCCACGGTACTATACCAAAATCTGCTCTGAGGAAAATGTCTCTTCCTAATGTTACCTATACCTTATTTCTCTATTAATCTGTTTCAGACATACCAAGCACACAATTACCACACTAATAAGCACACCATTACCATACCAACAGGCACACCATTACCATACCAACAAGCATCCCATTACCATTTATCTGCTACCAATTCTGGTCAGCGTGGAAGTTTCCTGATGTATCGTGTATACATTGGGACAACGTTGGTTAGACATATTTGTGCAATCAGGGTATTTTATAAAGATTTCATGGCTGATCAAAAGCTGTTTTTATTATGAAGCTTGATGTTTTGGACTGTTGTTAAGGAATTGGAAGTATTTTATTATCAATCACAATCAAAGACGTGCGATGAGATGTGTGCATTTTCAGAAGCTGCACAGCTGGTGCTTCCCGGCTGCTCCACAGACGGCATTCAATAGCTCTACGGTTTCATCTAAAACAATATTTAACAGACCTTTATTTGAGGTATGATTGTTAATTAAAAATGATTACATAACCCCATCAACTGATAGACTCTTACCATATTAACATGAAATTACAAAATGAACATGATTTTGCACAAATTAGGGAAGATGAGTGGGAAGACTTTGTAGTTAATCACAATGAAAATGGCCATTTACTATGGCCATAATTACAATGAAAATGGCCATTTACTATGGCCATTTTGTTTTCGGTTTGTGTGTAGGTAAAATGAAGAGGCAAGGTGAAGACTGATGTTAATATCAAGTTTATTAGGCTAATGGATGCCTTAGTACCAGCTTATAAATGAACTCCAGCACAGAAAATATGTCAAAAACTATAAATATCACATTCAACAAAATATACAACGGGAATTTTGCTGGTCAATATTTGTATAAGACACATTAAAAGGCTAACACGCCCAAAAACTAGATAATTCATTTGAGAACTACATATGTATTTTATTAACTATGTTTGATAAAGATCTCCACAATAGAACTCCAAGAAAGACTTGTGTTGAAGTATTGGTAAGGTTATAAAATATGTATAAAAGTGTACACATTTCCCAGGGGCACACTGAGCACAGAGATGTTATTGTAACTTTATTATGAATCTATAACACAACCAAATGTGGAGAAAGTGAAGGGGTCGTAATCCTCTCTCAAGTCAGTGTACATATATTAATCAGTTTGATAAGTTTGTGACTAAGCTTTTTCTTAGTCATGCACATGTAGCTGATATCAGTGGCATTGCTGGCAGGCCTGGTCTCTTAATCAATCTCAGAGTGTTGGTACTGATTATATGACAAGATTTCCATTCACACTGAAAACATCCTATCACTATTGCTGCTTAGAGCCGCTCTGTTTAAGAGCGCTGGAAGAAAATCGTGTCCAATATCTTACACAGCAGTGGTTTAACCAGAAGATCCTAGCTAAGGAAAATAATATTGAATTTCTATATCACTTACACAAACAAAAGGCTTGTTCCATACCATATGTAGTAAATGCAAACAAGGCTACACATTGCAGAGGTTGTACTTTCCCTATCCGTTGTGCACTAGATAGCGGCATCCTCTCCAAGAGGTCTGATTGAATGGGGCCTTCAGTGCTAACGGAGGCGTAGTCCTAGCTTACTCAGTCAAGCAACAACGTGTCTCTCTTTATGCCATTGTGTCGCTGTGTGTGGTTTGTAACCACACAATTGTATACATAGTGCTATGGACCCAGTCATTTACCTTGGTCTGCTGATTAACTTTTTCGATGTTGTCTGAGATACTGTAAAACTGTAAATTGTCGTTTGCACCTGTGTTTTGTCTGATGTGCATACATAAGAATATAAATGTAGCTTATTATTAACTACATCAACTATAAGGCCATTTTCATTTGTGGAGGCTCCGCCATCTTTTTCATACATGCAGCGATGTCCTCTACTAACAATCTATTTTTTAAATCAGGGTTGGAGCATTAAAACAACACGTTCAGGTATTAGAAAACCTATCTTTATCTCAAAAACAAAAAATGGCTACTGCATAGGCCCTCAGAAAAGTATTGAATTACTGCTTCACTGCATACTGCATCTCATAAAAACATTCCATTTGATATAACAATTATTTTATGTTTCTGTGATTTTCTGGTAAAAAACTTCCAATAACCACATATATAGGACAGTATGCTATAGGAGTACTTGTACAGATCGATCCAAGTAAAACACTTATTGTGCCATAGGCACAATACTTAAAGTTGGTAGCTATGCTGTGTAAGTTCTGCAATTCCCTGAATGAACACACCACTTTTATGTAATGTTTTAATTCATGTTTATTTAAAAGCAAGAAAAAGGAAACCTCCCAAACATACTCTTAAACCTGGATTATGGTTGGATTCACAAATTGCTTTAGTTGCAAAACATAAAGTCAAACCAAACACAGAGGGACCTAATGTACCTAAATCTGTCCAATAGAAACTATGTTAGCTGTAATCTATTGAACCAAAATGTGATTTGGGGAAATTAATACATCCCCAGTCTCTTACCCAGAGGCACCCAGCAGTTGCTATGCAGGCTCTTCCTGAAGACTAGACAGGAGTATGGTGCACAAGGGGTTCTTCACACAAATTAACATAGCCAGTTCAGACAGGAAACCCGAGTGGTCATTAATCAGTGACGTATCAGCTGACGTCAGAGTTCGCTCCTATCACAATATTCACACTAGCATGCGGATACAAACCCACCCACCACCCCGCCTCCACTTGGTTGGTTCTACGTTCTTTTCATGGGGGGATCTGTATTGCCTTGTTCATTGCTTATGGGGATTGTTGTTTATGTAATTATAGGTTTATACTGTTATTAGTAGTATCCTATACATGGTGTGATGTTAATTCCATCGATAGACACTCTTAAAGGAGTAAGTACAGAGACAAAATTCTCTTGCACAATTAGCAGTTTATTTGCAAATAGAGAGACGCGTCAAACAGAAAAATCATTTGAGGAGCCTCCAAAACAAAGTACATGAACAGTCAGTATTTATTACAATTAAAAGCGATGTGGATAGATGCTACCCAGCTATCTTAGGATGCACAGGTTTTACCCAAGGGGCAGGCTGCCCCCCCCATGGGTGACCTTTTCAACTCTTGAAGAGAACTTGAAGAGAACCTAAGGAACAAAGGACAGATACCCCTATTCAGAGTACTGAATGATCCTCTGACATTATACAGGCATGTTTCACAACCAAAGACCTGAGTTACATACAAGGCCATAGACAAGCAAACATGTTTCCAATGTACATTAGTCAGGAAATTGCCACAACAATGGTAATGCAATGGCAGTGAGTTACCTCAGAGGAGCAGAACCTGATGCCAAGACCTGAGAAAGTATTGTAATGCATGTCTCCAATGAGAGGCGTTTCTAGGCATAGGCAACCTAGGTGTTCGCCACCTGCATGGTGGTGCCCATATATATATATATATATATATATATATATATGAGGAAAATCAAACCATGTGTAGTTTTAGTTATAAAAAGAAAACAAATTATATACATTAAATCAAGGCTTATTTATTTCTGATGAGTGAGATGATATTGACGTTTCGAGAGATGGTGAGGCAGGGTGGGGCCAGGAGTGGACAGGGGGTGAGTAAGTGTGCCAGCTGACCTTCATACGATCCATTGATATTTTCTGACTGCTGTTCTAATATGAAAAGAACAAAGCCACCGGTGGCACATTATAGAAAGAAGAGGAAAGATGAGGAAAACCAAGAACCAAGTATAGTGGTATGTTTTTATGGACATTTCTTAAAGCATCTGTCTCTGGTTTAAGCTATTTGAAATGTAGTGCAATAAGCTAGACAAGGTTGATGAGCATCAACAGAGACATGTCCAGGAAGATATCCTATGATGATATAATTCATAGTTTGGTAGCAAGGAAATCAAGGTGTGCCCAGTTTTAAGACAGAAATCTGCTGTAATAGCGCACAGAATAAAAAAAGGTGTACTTTTTGTTCACCCAGTTAATGCACCTGTCGTTACATATTTGATTGCACATTAGTAAAAAAAATATTGTTTTTATTTAGTCTTTATTTATTTCATTTTTTTCTAACAGCACACTATGTTGATTCTCCTTTATTGTTTACATATTTGTACACATGCTATGTATTTATTTTGTGTTTATAAAAGTAAAACTAAGAAGTCCTGCCCAACAGTGTTTGCCCAGCTCCAATGAATCAGATTAAAGACCTGCGGAGATAAACAAAATAAATATCCATATTTAGTATTCATTATGTTGACTATTTCTAGTTAATTTAGGCACAATACAAAAATAGAGACATACAGTATAACATTTGCTGCATTGTCGCATTCCAACATGAAATCATACTCTAGTGTGTGTTCCCCCTGTAAAACAGATTCTCTGATCATGGAGGAACTGGCGGACCGCCAGGTGTGAGAAAAGGTCTACGAGAGAGGGGGACTCCATACAGCCCAAAAGAGGCCCAAAAGACTGAAATGCATGTTGCCCTTCCTTTTTTTGCTTTGGAGTTGTTTGTTCTGGTAATTGATCTTTACTTTTTGTTTTGGTTACCCTCCTATCTCAAACAAAAGAAGCCTTGATTGATATTGTGCTCTGTGAGAGCTACATTAAAAGAAACGACATTCCACTCTTGTTCCTTGGTCTGGCTTGGTTTTATTACTTTTCACCAATCACACACCAATAACTGAGATGTCGATAGATGCCCTGTCAGGCTGGCTAAATTACAACAATATTGCTGAATTCAGAAAGAATATACCTTCCCCTTCTGTTGTCTTCAAGAAAGTTAATGTGATGAAACTAACATGCTTTGCTTCTATTAATGTTATTCTTGCCAAGGAGCTTGGCTACTGCAATGCACAATCATGTTTGCCATGCAAGTAAAAACCTGACTATCTGAACTGGCTGTAAAGAAGACGTAAAAGATTACAGGTAACTAAACTGACCATCTGAACTAAATAGCTTGATATTAAAAGCTTGATATTAAAAGTTACTATATAATTAGCTTGACTCTCAGTAATGCGGTCTGACCAGGTAAAGAATGAACCTGGGTTTACAATCCCTTGGTTAACCCAGGTTCACTCTTTGCTTAAGTCATAGTCCTAAGCTTTATTAAATAAAGCAAACCACTTGTACAGCGTCGTGCCTACAGTTAATGACCCAGTGCTCCAAATCTATTATATGCTTTTTATGTGTAGCACAGTAGCATATCATTGATTTTATTTCTAATTTCCGATGTGGAAAAAAGTGACATATCATACGCATTACATATCAATTGGGGATGCGAAGGGGAAATAACGTTATCATACTGAATGCACCCAAGGCTAATGCAATTGAGCAACCCACTGGGACATTGATTAATCATCGGTGTGTTAGAAACCACCCACATACATTTGCTTGATACCCCGTCATCGAATCACATTGGAGGAATATAAATTGGAGTATACATCAATGAACACATTTTGGATTAGTCATTAATATAAATATGAATCTACCTATCTATTAATGTGTTCATATATATTTATCTATTGATGGAATCATCGAATAGTTTATTTAATATAGCATGTTGGCACTGCTCTGCTTACCTCTGGTAAGGTTGTTTTAGGTTAGCTCTGTAAGCTTCCGCCATGGTGGGCAATTCATTTTCATGCTTTGTCTTGTTACTGTAATCTTATGTTTAGAATGCTTAGCTGAGTAAAGCCTTGGAACTAAAGGCTATGTGTGCTGCAATAAATCATTTAACACTGTGAAATACATTTGTGATTTACATTTTCAGACCCTATCTTTGCCTCATCAACTCATTGATTAATTATCTTAGTGTCAGGTACAATAATGGGCTTTGATGACTTGCATAGTCTAAAATATGACATGAGGTATTGTAATGCAAGAAGCAGGACACAACCACAAGGACAACAGAGAACTTTATTAATTTACATAATAAAACAAAAGAAGAACAAGATAACAAAATAGAGCAATGTTACATATGGAATATAATCCAAATATTATGATTACCAAGACACCAGGGAAGGAAGGAATTCAATAGGGACTGTGTTAAGTAACCCAGGTGAGGGCAATTACAACAAAGAATATGGAGATCTTACTTATATGTATACACATCACTATACAATACTGTGACAGATATACATGTCAATATACAATACTGAGACTAGTATACACGTAACTATATAATACTGTGACAGGTATACACATCACTATACAATACTGTGACAGATATACACATCAATACACAATACTTTGACAGATATACATGTCACTACACAATAATGTGACAGATATACATGTCAATATACAATACTGAGACGAATATACACGTAACTATATAATACTGTGACAGGTATACACATCACTATACAATACTGTGACAGATATACACATCACTACACAATACTGTGACAGATATACATGTCAATATACAATACTGAGACGAGTATACACGTAACTATATAATACTGTGACAGGTATACACATCACTATACAATACTGTGACAGATATACATGTCAATATACAATACTGAGACTAGTATACACGTAACTATATAATACTGTGACAGGTATACATGTCAATATACAATACTGAGACTAGTATACACGTAACTATATAATACTGTGACAGGTATACACACTGTGATGGAAATTTCATCGATAGACACTCAAAGGAGTAAGACAGAGACAAAATTCTCTTGGCACAATTAGCAGTTTATTTGCAAATAGAGAGACGCGTCAAACGCTTACAGAATAATCATTTGAGGAGCCTCCAAAGTAAAATTCAACAACGGTCAGTATTTATAACAGTTAAAGGAGTGTGGTATAATGCTGCACATCTGTGCTAACTCAATGAGGTACATTCCCTTTGTTCTATTACAACCTAGGCCTCACACAAAGGGCAGGCTGTCCTTCTCCACATGGGTAACCTCTTCAACTCTGTTAGGGCTTACAGCATCCGGACAGATAATAGATTCCCTAAAGAGTTATACCGATGTGCATATCAATGAGTAACCCAATCATCTGCCAATACCAGTCAATGATGCTCCTAGGCAAATTCAAGATCCCCCTCTCCTATATTTCCTAAGGAACAAAGGACAGATACCCCGATTCAGAATATCTCATGATCCTCTGTATTATATAGACATGTGTGTCACAACCACAGACCAGAGTTACTTACTAGGTAATAGATAAGCAAACATGTCTCCAATGTACATTAGTTAAGAAATTGCCAAAACAATCCATCCTCTTGAAACCACATCAACCTTTGGTATCAAGCCTTAAACAATTTCTTCATTAGGATAGAGACTGCAACAAAACAGTACTCCTTAACAACATGACCCTGTTGATATCATTACTCTAATGATTAGAGAATTGTAACAAACCTGAAACGTCTGAATCTTCCTTTACATGCTTCTAGACCATTACCTTCATATTAACTCTAAGACCACACATTTTCATTACCCAGAACTATAACATAGTACAGAAAAACTTTTATGTTAAAATCACTGGTCAAACGAAGTAATTTCAGGGTACACATATATACTGACAGTATAAGGTAAGTTGCGTCGACACATTGGTGTGTAAACACCAGTCACTGAATACATCCCTAAATTTGTTACTGGTACAAAGTCCTCTAATGCCAATTGCTTGATTCACTGAAAAGTCCTCTCATGGTTCCAATAAGATGTACTTCCAAAGAAATCACAAATGTTTTGCTCCTCCAAAATGTCAGACAGTCAGTTATGGACCAATTCTTGGCAGACCGATGTACCAGAAGTCAGATGTAAATTACAAGGTGTTGTCCTTCATAGTTCAAATGCAGGTTACGATGACACAGCTCTTGTTGTCTCCATTCTAGCTGCTCTATCAGCCAGGTCAGGAGAATCTGTGTGTTCTCCTTTGTGCATACCAAAATGACCAGTTTCATCTAAGGGCTCTATAGCTGCAGGCTGGGTTGGAAGTGATGGTTACTAGCACCAAAAGGCTCACTTTTCCATCAGTGACTTCAATTCACTGTGCCTAGTTTTAACCACCAAAGCACTCCTGTAGCGTGTAGCGTTGACCCCAGGCTCTTCTCTCAGCTACCTAGACAGCAGATGAGATGTACCTGGTATGGACCCGACCAGCGTGGTATGATGTCGTGCAGCTGGTCTTTCTGCACCCCAGCAAACGTTGTCCAGAACCAGAGCCTTCCATAGCTCCCTCGGTCGGTTGGAGGTTGCCTTCATCTCATGGTAGATTCATCAGGACTAAAATTAGTCCAGCTGTCAGGAACCAGGCAATACCGTAGACCATCTGGGGAAGTAGAATCCGCTTGCAGCTGTGGGACAGTCTGTGTGTGTGAGTGTGTATGTGAGATCCATCTTATCTCAGCCCACCTCACAATTGTCCTTAACCCCAAACTCAGTCTCTCTGGCTCCAACCAGTCCTTTATTGCTGAATCACTTTCAAGTGTCCTGAACCTGTCAGTGAATTCTCCTTGAGAAGATTAGTTGCAACTGCACAGTACACAATAAGAAATATGTTCATTACATTAGTTTGTTGCTTCTTGCTAATGCATTAGAACACAGTCCTACCCAACACTTAAGACTTGTATACCTGAATATCCAATATCTTTCTGTTTCCTTTGTTTAGGTAGATTAGAACAATTGTAAACAGTAACAGAATAGTGGAAACACTAACATTCCTGGTGCTTCTGTTCTGCTAGTGTAGCACCATAACAACATCACTATACAATACTGGGACAAGTGTACACATCACTATACAATACTGGAACAGGTGTACACATCACTATACAATACTGTGACAGATATACATATCACTATACACTACTGGGACAGGTAAAAACATCACTATACAATACTGGGACAGGTAAACACATCACTATACAACACTATGACAGATATACATGTCAATATACAATAATGACACAAGTATAAGCGTAACTATACAATACTGTGACAGATATACACATCACTATACAATACTGGGACAGGTATACACATCACTATACAATACTGTGAATGGAACATCTACTCTTTTACTATGGAGCCATGTTGTTGTAATACGTGCAGAATGTGGTCAAGCATGAGTAAGGCCTTTCCAGAAAAAGACGTAATCTAGATGCCAGCATATGTTGCTCCAAAACATGTATATCTTGTTGAGGATTAATGGTGCCTTCACAGACGTGAAAGGCACACACCATCATGGATGCTGGATTTTAATCTGTGTGTTGAAGAAAAGCCGGATGGACCCTTTCCTCTTTAGCCCAGAGAACGCGGCGTCCATGATTCCCAAAAATAACTTTTTATTTGTAAGACCACAAGACAGATTTCCAAACCGCCTCAGTCCATCTTAAATGTGCTAAGGCAAGGGAGAAGGTGGCAGCGGTTCTGGATCTTGTTTATATCTGGATTCTTCTTTGCATTGTAGAGTTTTAACTTGCATTTGTGAATGCAACAACATACTGTGTTCACAGAAAATGGTTTTCTTAAGTGTTTCTGAGCCCATGCAGTGATGTTCACTGCATAATCGTGTCTGTTTCTAATGCAGTGCTACCTGAAGGCCTGAAGATCACAGTCATCCAATATTGGTTTTCAGTCATGTCCCTGGCGTACAGCGATTTAGCCGGATTTGCTGAATTGTTTAAAGATTTTATGTTATGTAGATGATGAGATCCCCAAACTCGTTGCAATTTAAAATTGAAAAATATTATTATTAAATTGTTGCAGTATTTGCCTGTGCAGGCAAACTCTCCCCATCTTTACTCTTGAAAGACTCATCCTCTCTCGAAATACTTTTTTATCCCCATTTATTATTATTATATTACTGACCTGTTGTCAATTAATCTAATTAGTTCTGAGATGTTCCACCAGGTTATTTTTGTTGTATTCACAACATTTCCAGTCTTTTGTTGCCCCTGTCCCAGGTGTTTCTAATTGGGCATATACTTTAAAAAAAACAATAATATTTCTCAGTTTCAATATTTGATATGTTGTCTTTGCACTATTTTATATTAAATATAGGGATTAACACCAGAACTACCAAGGCAGTCATTTTGAATGTTTATACATTTGCAATTTAATTACTTTGTTGAAATAAAACCCATGTAACTATATGACCCGGACTTTTCCTAAATGTGTCTAGATATAATTCTAGCAATTTTATTTCATTAAAATTACAAAACACAAAAGAGTTTTGAGTATTTCTACCTTGAATGGTCGTAACAGTCGTATTAACCGTAGGCATTATCCTCTTGATGATGCATCACTGTTGCCTAGCAACAATGTGTTCTAGTTGTTTGTTTAGTCTATTGCAAAGCTGAAATCTAGCTTTAGCTTTTAGCTAAAACAAAGTTGAAAAATGTAAAAGAGAATATCAAAACAATGTCAGCAAGAAGAATGACACAAAGGCTTAAATCATGCTTCAGTCTTGATGAGGCTAAGTCTGATGGAGGAGCAGGTTCCGATAGTGATGTCTCCTGGTCTCTTGAACGTTCATCTGACACAGGCTCTGAATGTGATTCAGAGAGTAATCCAGAGATAATTCCCCTGCATAAAAAATATGTGTTGACACTTCCAATTCTGCATCTGCTGTCATTCCATCTGCTAACGTTGCAGGTACATTAGGCTGCGATTCTTATGCGATCCCGTGAGTCTCTTATATATAATATTAGCCTAGAGATATTTCATGAAATAAAACAAACTAATTTGGCTATAATTTCTAAGGCGACAGTGCAAATTCCTGGTTCATCAGCTGTGCCATACACAAGAGCACTCCGCCTAGCACTGGATGAAGCTGTCCCACTAAATCTACCTATAGCAGAGCAGCAGGATACGGCGAAAGACTGCACATTGTGGACTGTAATACAGTCGGGTGAAAATAGAGGAAGGCGACAGTCAAAATGTCAGCAGCTCCAGGCCCCACAGCACACGCCAAGGGTAATACTGAAGATGCCCTCACAGCTTTTCTGTGTTTGGTTGATTATGGTATGTTGGAGCACATCAGGGACTACACCGTGGCTGAGGCACACAGAGACAAGGGATACAGAGTAAAGGGAGCTCATGGTATTTGACAGTGGATGAACCAAAGGCCTTCATTTCTCTAGTCTCTATTCATGGTGCGCAGTAAGGAAAAAGCATAGACTTGGTGAGATTTTGATTGGCCGACTGTGCTATGCATTTTTCAAGGAGACCATGTCCTGAAATGGATTCCAGGAAATCCTGCGTTTTGACAAAATGAGACCAGACGCACACGTCTGCAAGAGAACAAGTTTGCCCTGATGACCAAGGTTTGGGAGAGATTCGTCCAGAACAGCATCGCTTGCTACGAGCCCCGTGGCGACATAACTGTTGGTGAGCAGCTCTTCCAGACCAGAGCAAGGTGCAGCTTCATCCAGCATATTGCAAGCAAACCGGGTACATTTGGTATAAAGTTCTGGCTCGCTGCTGACGTTGATATCACATATATGGTGAACAATATATGGTGAACAGTTCGACATCTTATAGCTTCTACATGTTATCTTGACACACTGCCATCAGACTTTTTAAAAACAATTTCTAACTCTATTACAATGGACCTGCAATCAGGTATTTTCCCAACATCTCAAAAAACAAAAAACAGCTGCCATTAAGCCCCTATTAAAAAATAGATAACTGCATGCATCTATAATGAACAACTATAGACCTGTTTCTAATCGCCCTTTTTATAGCAAAGATCATTGAGAAGGTTGTTTTCAAACAACTCAGCAATTTTGTGACCACAAGCGGTCTCTTAGACACATTTCAGTCAGGCTTCCGACCTCACCACAGGTCTGAAAACGGCACTGATTAAATTCATAAATGATATATGGCTGAATACTGATTCAGATAAATTAACAGTTCTTGATCTATTAGATCTCAGTGCAGCATTTGACACTGTGGATCACAGAACACTTTCAGATGGAAAAATTGGTTGGGACTCTCCGGGACAGACCTTGACTGGTTCAGATCTAATTTAGATGGCCGTATTTACTTTGTCACCATTGGTAATCATGAATCTGATAGGGGGGCTATGACATACGGAGTCCCACAGGGATTAGATCTAGGTATGAATTGTGCTATACAAATGAACTTGCTTGCTTGCTTGCAATGCATCATATCTGGGCAAAGACGAGATGCGGAGGCCAGGTAGGCTACTAGGAAACAGTGTGGTGTTGAAAGTAGTTGAGCCTTACCTGGGGAAGGGGAGGAACTTAACCACTGACAACTTATTTGCTTGCCTCCAAAATACTGATTACATATTATTTTCACGTGACATTCAAAATGACTGTTTTGGCCAGTTTGGGGCATGCACGTTTGCCCGTAAAGGTTTTACCTATTGGAGATGTTTTTATAAGTTATTGTATTCTAACATCCAAGAAAGAATACATTTGTTTTCATTTTACCATGAAAATAATAGAAGATTGATCAATTTCGACTTTGTAACTGTAATTGCCATAGCTGTTCTGTGGTTGTTGATTAACTATATACATTAGAATTAAAATGTAGAGTAATTAAATCTAGTAAATGTCTACAAGGCTGGAATTGCTACAAATGGAGGAGTCTTTGACGTAAGCAACGTTTGAAGGACACAAATATTTCAATACAAAATCTTTATTTCTAGCCTTGTCATTGACTATATTTCCTATTCATTTTGCTGTTTCCTATTCAAAATCATTGCCTGAATGTTTACTTGGAAGGAAGGACATTTGAGGGACACAATTATTATTAAAATAAAATAAAAAATATATATATATTTCTAACCTTGTGAATGACTATATTTCTTGTACAAACTAATTTCATGTTTTCATGGAAAACAAGTACATTTCTTAATGACCCACAATGGTGGTGTATTGACTTGGCTTCCAAATTCCCCAGATCTCAATCCAATCGAGCATCTGTAGTATGTGCTAGACAAACAGGTCCGATTCATGGAGGCCCCACCTCACAACTTAAAGGATCTGCTGTTAACGTCTTGGTGCCAGATACCACAGCACACCTTCAGAGGTCTAGTGGAGTCCATGCCCCGACGGGTCAGGGCCGTATTGGCAGCAAAGGGGAAACCTACAGAACACAATATTATGGCAGATCAGTGTATATACACACCACCATTTAAAAGTCTAGGGTCATTCCAAATGTACTTGTTTAAATTAAATATGTATACATATACCTATACATATTTTATATTTTAAATATAGATTTTGATTGGATTCCCTCACTGTAGATCCATGGGGCAGACAGTCACATGAAAATTTCACTGGAAGTGTGATATCCTCAAATAAAAACAAGACATCCAGCTCAATATCAGCAAAACAAAGGAGATGATTGTTGATCACAGGAAGCAGCATCGGGGAGACAATGCCCCCATACACATCAGTGGGTCTGCAGTAGAGAGTTCATAACATCCGGTTCCTTGGTGTCAACATCAGCAATGACTTGATCAGTCTCATCACTCTAACATTGTGGTGAAGAAAACCAGGAAACGGCTCTTCTTCCTACGCCGATTAAGGAGATTTCGCACGGGTTGCAGGATACTCACCAATTTCTAAAGAGGCAGTATCGAGAGTATCGTGACCGGCTGTGTCACCGCCTGGTGTGGCATCTGCACCCTCCTCGACTGCAAAGAGCAGAGCGCATCAGAACGTCTGACCTGCCATCCCTATAGCATCTCTACACAGACAGGTGTAGGAGGAGAAGCAAACGGATCATTGCAGATCCCAGCAACCCTTGTCATGGACTGTTTTCCAAGCTGCCGTTAGGCAGAAGGTACAGGGGGTATTCCATCCAAATCAAACAGGCTGCGGGACAGCTTCTTTCCTCAGGCTGTAAGGCTGCTCAACTCGGGAACCCCTCTTCCCTTCCATCCAGAGTCCCATGCAAACCTGTCACTTTATATCATGCTCATCTGCCAACTATATCATGCACACCTGTCACTTTACATTGCACTCTGGTTGTATAGTTGTATAGTTATTATTATTCAAGTGCGTTTGTATAGATTGTGTTATGTTCTTTATTTTTGTATTATAATTACTGTTATTTTTAACTTTTAACTGCACTGTCAGGAGAAGGAAAACCAAGTATTTCATTGCCAAAACTTGTTATTGCAAATTACTAATAAACCTTTGAATTTGATCCTCCTTTTTTCATACCCGTCCTCCCACTGTCGTGGAAAATCAACTTGGTTCATACTTGGGTTATGTCCATCATTGTCCGCAAAGTAAGTGTTACGTTAAGCTCATGGGCCACACTCAGGTCATCTCTTATCACAGAGTACGCTTTATGACCAGCTCATGGGCCACACTCAGGAGACCCTACCAGTGGATACAAAGGCAGTACACTTTAGAAACGCCCCTCTTTGGGCTCATGGTAATTGCTTGCTCATGACAATCTCTTAACATAAAGTACATACATTATTATGAAATCGTCTGTATGTGTAATTCGTCCTATCCCATACGTCATTTTCTGTGTGTGTGGCTTCCACATTGATATGTTTATAATAAAACTACGTGATTACAAATTGCACATCCATATTTTATAAGGTATAAGGTGAGTATAAAGTATAAGGTGATTTATGCATTTTATAGAAAAATTCCCCACACCACCCTTATAGACGTGCTAATCTTTATGCCATGTATTAGAACAGGATATCATATTGGTCACATGGTCATGCCATGGGGGGGTAGTGTTCTGGAACAGAGATAACTGGGTCTGGTTTTCCTTATCAGCATCAACCACAGTGTCTATGTTAGGACTCCCTCAGATCCCAGCTACATCTGCTGAGATTGTAAAAGATGGAGATATTGAGGTTATTCTAACAGACTGAGTGACACGAGGGATCAATAAGTGTCCCATTCATTATTGCATGATTACTAATGCAAGACTGTGAAATATCACTATAATGATTATAAGGAGCGAAGAGGGAACATCCTTATGATATTGAGATGTGTTCCCCGTTGAATACCACACTCATGGATGACATTTAGGAATATTACATTACTAAACAATGTTTTTTTTTATTCAGTTGAGGACCTACAGTAGTGACCTTTAAAAGTATTGACCTGCATGGGCTTTTCAAAGTTTTGTTGTGTTACAACATGAAACGAAAAGCCATTTCATGCAAAAAAATTAAGAATACACTTTGCAAATTGTCCTGAATTTATTACAAATATACAACACAACAACACCAAATTAAACTGTTGCACACTGCAACTGCCTGGGTGCTTCACAAAAGTGGCCTTTACAAGACATCAGTCAGATGAGAACCTACTGTAAGAGTAAAGTATTGGCCAGTCCTCGGTTCGCCTTTCCAACTGCAGATTATAAGACAAAAGGATCCTTTTGGGCCACTTACGTCCATATTGAGATGGGCGGTGTGGGCTGTGTCCACTGTCTTTAGGAAGAATCCAGAATATCTTGCAAGCAGAAGACAGGAGCATGACTAATGCAATCAATAATGTTCCCTGTAATGAAATAGATTACGACACTTTTCGGGGAATATTAAAGTGCAGCAACCGCTATAATGGCTTCATACTTTAATGCAGACTCATGATGAATTGAATTGGCTGCATTTCAAATGGATTGAAGTACAGAAAGAATACTAAAACAAGAAACTTGGCAAGCCTAGTTCAGCTGGCCAGCAATAGAATGTCAGGGGTGCGGGTGGGGATCCAAACGCGGACGGGGAACGGAAGGGAGAAGGGTAGATGGAGAGAACGGGGACGGGAGGTAAGGCGTCTGACGACACGGCGGCGTAGGGACAGACGAGCGATAGGCAGAGTAGTCAGGGACGGGCAGGGAGTCGGTACACGGGCTGGCGGCAGAAGTACAAAGGAGAAACTAGCGGAGTGGTCGGAGACAGGCGAAAGGTCAAGATACCGGCGGGCTACTAAGGTACAGATACGGAACTGGCAGAATAGTCGAGAACGGGCAAAGGGTCGGAGCACGGAAAGGCAGGTCGAAGAACTATAGTACGCGAGATATGGCATGTAAACATAAACCATTGATCTGGCAGGGGTGAGATGGCAGGGAGCTGTATTTGACTGTGTGGTGATTAGGTGACTAATAACTATAATAAAGTTGACTTTATCCTCAAAAAAGGAAACGAAAGAAACGTAAAATCTACCACAAATAGTCGCAATACTGTATAACCGTAAACAGTTTTATTGCAGCCCACAAATAAAATGTATAGGTGTTGTTGCTCTTGAAAGATTCTAACATCGGTCTTCCACGTGAGAGGCACTGTCTAACCACTACGCCACAGCATCACACATTTCAGTAGTCGCTAGACACCATTGAGCATTGTATTAAACTGACTAACGTTTCTTATTAAATTTACCTTACCATAGCGTCTTTAAACTGTATGTTTTTTGCCACTGGACATTTTAACAGCTGTTAGAAATGGATTTACTAGTATCTACAATCTTCCTAGGAATATTCAAAAGAAATGAGCGATTGCTAGCAAGACGGAAGATGAACTTTCCCATCACTGAAACAATCACAATATAACTGTATACAGTTTTAGTTATGGCTTACTATAACATAACAATTGTATGTGGTAGCCTGCAAATATACATTTATAAGCTGCTGTCAGAGACCCTCCAACTGCTGTCAGAGACACTCCAATGGCTGTACAGTAAATGGCAAAAAGGTAGTGAATCTTTTTCATTTCATGAACAGGTCCAACAACAAGCACAATACCATTAAAGACCAGTGAAGGGCAGCAAGGTCAAAGGGAGCCTGATTTTTTGTCATGAACAACATTGGCTATGCAAAGCAACAGATGGTGAGGCTAGTTTCATTGTATTTTGTCCAGCTGTGTGACTCACTGCCTTGAGATGGATGTACAGGCCTACTCAGAAAAGTCTTTGGAAATATTTACTTGGCTTCAGTGTCATGTCGCAACTTGCCATTAAACCTGTTTTTAGGTTGAATCCATTGCCAGATATGCATGTAATACAATTGTGGATCTGGGGGTGGGCCACTAGGTCACTTGCTCCACCTGAACTGTATATATATATTTTTTTTTGTATACTTCTTTGGTGCGTTCAGATATCTGTTGGGTATTTGCTGTCACTGCGTTGACAACAGAGTTGATTTTTGCTTTCAGGCCATCGATAGCTGCTTTTTGAAAATGTTAAATTAACAAAGGAGATTATCGTGGATTTCAGGAAGTGTCAGAGGGGGGATCACGCCCTCATACACATCAATGGAGGTGAAGTAGAATCTCTGACAGAGTTCATCAGTGATGACCTCACCTGGTCCAGGCAAGCAGACTCTGAGGTAAAAAACGCACGAAAGTGCCCATAAATCCTGAGGAGAATCAAGAAGTGGCATGTTTGTAAAAACACTCACCAAATTCTATAGGTGCACTATTGAGAGCATCCTCTCAGGCTGCATTACTGCCTGGTACAGCAGCTGCTCCGCTTGACTGCAAGGCCCTCCAGAGGGTGGTGAAGTAAGCGGAGCGCATCATCAGCTGCCCTCCCAAACAGTTTTTACCCCCAGGCCATAAGGCTCCTCAACACTGACATATTGATCGCATGAGCACTTCATATTCTCTGGTCACTGTGATTGCTGCATGCTGCCATCATGAGATACAGGCCATGTGGCATCTTTGCTAGGCAGATGGGGCTTCTGCTGGGGTTTTCTTTACATTAATGTTGGGCTTATCTGCAGGCATGTTAACTTGTAGATTACACGTTGATTTTTAAACAATGCATGTACCAGAAGTCGTAAGAATTTTTTTTAAGTCATTGAACTTTTGACAAATGTGTTCAAAAATGACAAAAACAACATTTTCTTTCACTCATAGTAGCATTGTCCAGCATTATTCATGCCAACAGGAAAATAGCTCTTTGAAGTCAGAAATCTGTTACATCATCCCACTGTACAAACCACAAATCTGGGGTATAACTAAAATGTACTAAAACAACATTCTGAAAATCAAAATAATAGAAGGCCAGTAGATTCATATTAGGATTTCCATGAACTACAATCAAATGAAGCAGCTACATTCCCTGTGGTCCTCACAAAAAATATTGTCAGGTTCTGGCTGGGGGCCTCTAGGCATCTCTGCACAGCTGTTTTTGATTGTCCCCAATTTGAGGCAGCTACCCCATGTTGCCTCTAATTGGGGACCCTGTTTAAGTAGCCCTTTCAGTCATTTAGGTTGTGGATAATTTTTGTGCCTGTCGTGTTTGTGCTCAGTGCCTCAGATTGCAGATTGTGCTTGAGTCCTATATTGGGGCCAATATTTTTTTAAACATATACTATTATGTGTTATATGTATTACAAATTTATGGCCATATATTTCATACATATATTCACATATTCGATTTTGGCCATTTGCACATATGTTTTAATATGTCTTAAATACATGTACATACATTTACATCAATGACAAACTTATAGTTGGTAATATGCATTTAGCATTTATTGCTATATTTCCATATTTGTGCTGTTACTTGAAGTGTGTTATCTAGTCGTTTCTTTGAAGTACTTTTACAGAGAGGAATGGCATTCATGATACTGTGTTAAAAATGTATGCATATTGGTTTCATAATGATTCTTTTTTTTTTATTATACTGAAACTGAAAAAGGTGTTACATGATGCTTGACAGTGGCTGAAGTAAAAGATGTGTTGTATTTACTAAACATTTATCATTATACCATGACACAATGGCAGCTATATGATACAGTGAATTGCATTTACAATGTATTTAATAGAAAATATGGTAAATACATACTGTACATTTTATAAATCGGCTCTTGTTTGTAAAAGATAATAATGGTCTTTTCACAGTAATTAATGAAATGCAATAAGGCTTAGACTGGTGGTTATGTTGGTTTGCTCCCCATTTTGCAAACAATAATCAAATTCATTATAACAAGTAGATTATCTGGAAAATTATTTCTTGAAGGTTAATTCCAAGATGTGCTGATGAGAAATCCTTAAAGGTCTGCATATTCATATATTCCATTATTTTAACACATAATATTCAACATTGAAATATATGACAGGCATTGTGTTAAAATATTGTGATAAGCACAATTTATATATTTCATGATCTTATTCAGGGCACATATGTAAATAAATGTTAAGAAATCCTCTACATATACAGTATGTGCATGAATGTTTTGCATGAGTTTTCCAGGTGGGTACGTGCAACCGTGACACATACATTTAAACATTACATAAAATGTAATGCAAGTATTGTAGAAAAACAACAATGTACATTTCAAATTAATACACATTTTATAACTATCCATTAAATTAATGGCAATTCTAGGATTTTCTTAGGGGCCATATAGGGCCCCTGTAAAAAAAAATATATGTTTCATTTTGACGGAAAGAGAGATGAGCCAGAAGGCCAAGCTCTCGATATACCTGTCAATTTTCGTTCTTACCCTCACCTATGGTCACGAAGGCTGGGTCATGACCGAAATAACTAGATCGCAGGTACAAGCGGCTGCAGTTTTCTCAGAAGGGTGGCTGGCGTCTCCCTTAGAGATAGGGTGAGATGCTCAGTCATCCGTGAGGAACTCAAAGTAGAGCTGCTTCTAATTTGCATTGAAAGGAGCCAGTTGAGTTGGTTCGGGCATCTGGAAAGGATGTCCCCAGGACGTCTCCCTAGGGAGCTGTTCCAGGCACGTCCAGCTGGGAGGAGACCTCAGGGTAGACCCAGGACTAGGTGGAGAGAATATATTTCGACACTGGCCTGGGAATGCCTCGGGATCCCCCAGTCAGAGCTGGCAAATGTAGCTCGGGTAAGGGGTCCCCTGCTGGAGCTGCTGCCCCCGCGACCCGACATCGGATAAGCGGACGAAGATGATTAAGTATATTGGACACATTTTTGAACAAGTTTTTCTGTGTTGGATATGAAGATCCTCTTGTCTTTGTGATCTTCTCAATCTCTGGTCATTCAAATGGTAAAAGACTTACAACTTGAGTGTAGGATAAACGGATGTCATTGAAGTTGTGTTTGTGGGTGTGTGATACTTTTTTATGTGTACATGTGGGGATATTAACCTCTTGACGTGTACAATCTCACTGGTGTGATCAGGTAGAGTGGTCCCTGAAGAGAACATTCACACTTGTGTGATTAGAAATTATCGTTAGAATGCATCATTGGAACATCTAGGTACAAGTGGCACAACAACGGTCAGTCCACACTTTTATACACAAACAGTGTATATAACTTTATTTCCTCAGGGAAAGATAGCTACATACAGTAGATTTTCAAACGTTTAAAAAGGTAGCAAGTGTTCAAATCGGGACATGAGGGGTTCCAAATTTCGAGTGCTTCATAAACATTGGAGACCTTCTGAACAATATTCTAAATATATGATTTACACATAACCTGTTGTCAGATAATTAGCATATGTTTCATTAACACAACAAGTGAAGCATTCCAGAACATTTTGCACCGGAACTCAGGAAAAGCACCCAGATTTTCCGATAGGGAAATAATTATTCAGTTTACCAGAATAACAGAATTACTATGGGAATTAGTTTGCAAATATAATTGAAACCAGTCAAATGACGCCATAATCAATTTCTTAATCTTTGAGAAAGCACTGAAAACACACAAAAAAAAACGTACGCAAGGGGGCCGTTAAGTGATATTTAAAATGTACTGGTGAAAAGGTTAAACCCAATTCAACAGAAGTACACTACTGCACAAAGGCATGCATGTTCAACCCTCTGCTCCACACGGATCCGGTGTTCTATGAATATTTGGAATCAAGTTTTTCTTCGTAACATATAAACATATTTACTACGGGACATTTTCAAGGCTGATTTCAGGGGCATGGCATAGCTGGAAACCAAGAAAAAACTAAACAGGCGAATTCACTTGTTGCAATTTAGTCATTGCTGAGAGAATACCTGTCAGTCTAAGAAAAAACATAAACAAAGAAAAGACTGCAACCAGTCTGTCTGGTAGAGATAAAGGAGACTATTTCTTAATGGAATAGTTTGACCTAGATTAATATTTGTGTGAAATAATGTTTACCTTAAGATGTTCTGGAAGACCCTTGGACTAATTTTTCAAAAAAAGACATTTTTTACCTCGAATTCCCAGGAATTGGCGTTGTTTGCATTGTCCAAAATCATGATTTGATACTGTCCATCTTGAGCTTCAAAAGTTGCACTGCAAGCGGAAAACTACTCCGAAAACACATCGCGGTGGGCACATAACATTTCCAGGTGTGCAGAATACCTGTTCGGACTCCAAACCTGGTGGAGGGCATGGTAGAACTTACATGGTAGAACTTACTAGCAAAACACGCTAGGGTAGGCCAGTATTGGGTTTGCATGACCAGCACCTCACAGGGTTGTCCTTGAGTCCAATTTCGCAATCTCTTGTTTATGTCTCAACATTTCTGAAGATCCATCAAGTCGTGAAGTGTGTGCATGGAGTTGAGGCTATGCAAAGGCAGACCAAGATGCAGCTTAGTTAATAAACCCTGTGGTTGGCCTTGCTTGACCGGTGGATGAAACCTGAGATGGTGTGGGCTTTAGAAAGCAGCTCTGTTATTTCATTGTCCATTTCCAGGGACAGGGTCACCACATGATGGACAGTGTGTGACACAGTTTTTATAAGTATATCCACCTTCTGCCACTGCCTAAGTGTAGTCTGGCCTAGGGGTGTGAAGATGAACGAAATGGCACTGGGATACTCGTGTTCCCGAGTGTACAGACCCCCACGCCTCAGTCCCTAGTTTTAACACTGCAATAATCTATGATTACGTTTGGCTTGGTGTTGGCAGCATGTTCCACTGGGACGACCGTCGGCTAGACGAGACCAGGGGGAAGATGCCCCCCAGTTAACAATCAGCATGGGGAAATGATGTCCCCATTGCCTTCGGAGAGGTCCACTGTGTCTCTGGACCCCCGTCTTAGCCCCTAGTTTTACTCTGCTATATTATTGTGCCAGGGGAACTAGTGTCAGTCTGTCCTGATCATAGCTACTACACCTCAACCATCTCAACCCCTTGGAAAGTGTCCAGCCCCCCTGCCCCTGGCATGGAAAAGTTCATCTTCAGTTTCGCTAGAAATTGCTCAATACTTATTATTTCTAGGAAGTTAGTAGATACTAGTGAGGATATTACTGGCTACTAAGTTGTTAAAAGGTCCAGTGGCAAAAGCCATACAGTTCATAGATGCTATAGTGGAGGTAAACTTAATAAGAAACGTTAGTCAGTTTAACATAATGCTCAATGGTGTCTAGCAACTGCTGAAACATGTCGTAGCGTAGTGGTTAAAGGCAGTGGAATATCGATATTTGAATTGATTGAAAGCCATGACATTTATGCATTTTATTTCTGGGCTGCAACAAATGTATTGCACATCTTTGTGACATGTCAATGTCCCGATGTACTGCCACCAACCACCTTTTTCTGACCACTTCGGGAATTGATTGATCGGGAATCAATGTCCATTACTACCTCTTTCGAGGGGCAGAAATGTAAACTTATTTGAAAAGAACTCTGATCATGTCCCCCATAGCTAGGTAAAGAACTCTGATCATGTTCACCATAGCTAGGTAAAGAACTCTGATAATGTTCACCATAGCTAGGTAATAACGAAAACAATAACGTTGGATCGCCCGAAGTCCCTCCCCCGGAATGAAGTGAATTGTATATTTTCTTGGAAACCCAACTTATTCCACTTTGCACTGCCCCTTGTGGTCTGGAGTTTTGAGTAATTTGAAATGCAACGTTAGTGCAAATGTTGCTATGTTTTGGGCTAATGCTGTTGTGTTCTGGGCCCTAATGGGCCACCATACCTTATTTCAGGGTCTCAAATGTAATTGGACAAATTAACACAGTCATAAATAAAATGTTCATTTTTAATACGTTGCATACTTCAAGCAGGCAATCACTTCTTGAAGTCTGCAACACGTGGACATCACCAAACATCAAACACCGGGTTCCTCCTTTGTGATGCTTCACTGCAGTTATCTTCCGTTGCTATTTGTTCATGGGTCTTTCTGCCTAAAGGTTTTGTCTTCAGCAAGTGGAATGCATCCTCAATCGGGTTGAAATCAAACGATTGACTTGCCATTGCAGAATATTCCACTTCTTTATCTTAAAAAACTCCTGGGTTGCTTTCACAGTATGTTTAGGTAATTTTCCATCTTTAAAGTGAAGCACCATCCAATTAACTTTGCTGAATTTGTCTGAATCTGAGCAGACAATATATCCCTATTCATCTGGATGCTTCTGTTCTCCTCCAGCATGTTTTACAGATGATATTGTATGCTTCGGATCATGAGCCTTTCCAAGCCTTCACCCATCATTCGGTTACAGATTGATCTGAATATCATCTGTCTGAAGAATGCTATTCCAGAACTGGTCTGGCTTTTTTAAATATTTTTTGTAAATCTGGCCTTTCTATACTTGAGGCTTAGAAATGGTTTGCATCGTGTGGTGAACCCTCTGTGTTTGTTCTTGTGAAGTTTTCTCTTCATCGTAAACTTTTGTTTACCATGGAAAGGATGCTACAATCATCCACTGCTGTAGTCTTCCGTAGACTTCCAGGCCTGATGGTGTTGCAGAGCTCACCACTGTGTTCTGTTTTTCTCAGAATGTACCAAACTGTTGATCTGGCCACTCCTAATGTCCCTGCGATCTCGGACGGAATGTTTTTTTTGCTGCCTAAGGATGGTCCTGTTTCAATTGCATTGAGAGATCCTTTAATCGCATGTTCTGGGTTCATAGCAACACCTCCCAAATGCGAATGTCACACCTGGAATCAACTCCAGACCTTTTACCTGCATAATTAATGAAGAAATAACAAAGGATTAGCCCACAGATGTCCATGAAGCAGCTTTTGAGTCAATTTATTTGGCTAGCTAGCTGCAGCACATGTCTAAACATATGATTGAAAAACTACATTATTTTACTGTTAACATCATGATTCTTTAACGTAAGGAGGTGTATGTGTGTGATTACAGCCATGAATCAGTCAAATGTATTACATCAGCAGCACATTCTAAATTTATGATTCATCGAGGTTAATTGCAAAAAAAATTTTTAATTATTCTGAAGTTAACACATATCCATTTCTGTTAGTAAACTTTCCTAAGTTAACCCTATGCATATACCCCTATGCTTATAACCCTATGCTTATAACCCTATGCTTATGTTTAATAAGACATATTTGAAAGACTACAGTGCCACACTGCAGCTAACTTACCACGGCATTACACAAGTCACACATTATTAGGTTTAAGAATAATTTCAACTGAAGGAAATTGCCTTTCCATAGATTTTATTCGCACAAATTTATGCAAAGTGCTGTTCTTAAGTGTTATTTTTTCAATTAGGTTACGTTCATCAGTCAGTATTGTTGAAATATGAATACAATATAAACGAAGCAACAGGGGGTGTTTACTGAATGAATGTGCCATTTGGAGATCCACTGTACTGACTGTGTAATTAGATTCGCATCACTTAGTCTTTTAGAGAAGCATATGGCAGGATCAACCAGGTAACCCCGCTCAACGTAGTGTGTCGCAGTTAATTGGAGAACTGTCAATAGTAGCACCACGAAGCCCACAACAACACATATTGCTCTGTAAACACTGCTGTATTTTTGTGCAAGAGATGGCAAACCTGTGTAATCAGACAGTTAAAAGTCTGGTTGTTTTTGTCATTTTTCTTCTGTAATGAACTTATAGCTAAAGGTCACATGACCAATGAGGACACAGTCAGTGGCCAACGGGCAGTCACTAACTTCTATTGACACAGACTGATAAACTCTGCATAGTCAAATATTTGACATCTTGATATTTGATAAGAAACCAGACCTGAACCAGGGGTATTATCTTGTGTCACAAAGTTAGGTCATACAGTTACCCAACCCTAATCTTTCATTGACATGTTCCTCTGCGCTTCAACAACTTAAATTATTGGTACAATGTAATCACCTTTCTCTGTACGGGTTTGTGTGATACTAAGGCTGTTGGTAGATAAGGCTGAACATAAGGCTTTGGTCAACGATCAATGGGCCAGTTTGGTCATTCCCTAAGACTTATGTGCGGTTGAGTCTGTAAAGTGTCAATAGTAGATACTGGATTACTATGTGTTAATCAAAGTAACTGTGTCTTCAGTGGCAGACTGGCCATCTCACATTTCAGGTAAAACGTATATGAGTATTTATGTATTATAAGCTCCATAAAAATACATAGAGGAGTCATACACATACATTATCAATGTGACTATATCTCAATGCAAACATTCTATACCTACATTATCGTTCCCTTAAAGCTTCACTGCAAAAAATGCTTCCTCAAAAATAAGTAAAAAATTATCAGAAAATATGTTGAAACAAGAAAACAAGATTTCAGAAAACACCAAATATATTCTTTCATTTGAAATCTTATTTTCTTATTTTAAGAATAATGTTCTGCAAGAATTAGACCATTTTGGTTGTTTCAGATTTTTCAGTCTTGATTTTAAGGAGATGAATCTGTTTGTGCTATGTTCCGTCAAGGTTTTGGCTGGTGAAGTGGTAATACTGGTATCTCCAGAATTAACTACGAAAAGAGAACCAGAAAACAGAGGGAGCGCATCAGTCAGTCATCTTGTGGTGGACAGCGACAAGAGACGTTCAGATCTGCAGGAAGGAGAAATCAAACAGTTAGAAATATAATATTTAAGAATAACAAACACTGTGAATCAGCAATCCAAGAGACAATCTGCATATACATATACTGTATAGTATGTTTGCTCAATGAGCTGTGTGTATATCTGCATTCTATCTGTGTGTACGTGTGGGGATCAGATATCACCACAAAGAAAAAAAAAAACGACTTAAACTTAGGTCCCCACAAGAATAGAAAATCAAACATGAGCATAAATGTGTTTGTAAATGGGCTTGATGGTGATAGATAGATAGATAGGAGTGCAGGGAAATGTGTTTAACAGTCTGACTGCCTGAGGGTAAAAGCTATCTTTCCTGTCTATCAGTCCAGTTTATTATGTTCTGGTACTCTCTGCACTGCAAACAGCACATGGCTAAGGCTGTTAAGGTCGATGATGACCATCTAAGCTTTTCCCTGTCCAGTACTGGAGGGCAGTCAACTTTCCCCAAATGGTGAGTGGGTTGACTTCACCATCCCTTGAAGAGGATAGTTAAGTTGCCGTACGACATGAAGATGCAGCCAGAGTGTGTGCTATCGCTGTGTGTGCATCTGTGGAAGTTGTCCTGTTAGCGCAGGTGTAGCGCACCTTGGTCAGTGCACCATGTGGACATTGCTGTTGTGGTATGTAACAGTGTTATTAGTAGATATTATCCCTTTAAAGGGTTATATTTAAGGGTGGCACCTTATATATGCTGGTGTACTCAACAAACAGTTCAACAGTCAGTGTGTCATCACAGTTGGGTTTATTATATGAAGATAATATCAGGATTTCAATTAATTAATTAAAATGAATTCTAAAAAGGGAACAGGATAAAAGTAAATCTGCACTAAGGCAGGGTGATCCTAAGAAAGCAATGCCCCTCATTAATGCAACCTTCTCAGAAAATATCTCAGATTTGAATGTTGGGTGGGACCTTCGATCATCTGTAAGTGTGATCGAATCTGTCGCACCTGGTCGAAATGAATGTAGATATCATCACAGACTGATTCATTTGATAAAGCCGCCGACACAAGAACGTGCTGCTACCTGCCCTTATTTGCATATGATATATCCATAATGTATGCAGGTATCAGCAACTGATGAATTGACAGACATCAACATAGATTATAGCCTGAAATGGTTAATTAACCATTTGTCATTCTCTGTAACAAAATCAGCGCAGTTACGGAACACTTTCGTGTCTCAGCACAGAAACAAAGTCCTTTAAAAGAGCAAGACCTGCACTCATTAAGGTAACTACTTGACCCAAAACCACTAGTTTATTATCCTCTGCCTAGTGAATTTACGACTGGTTACCTAATCAGGATAACTGCCACTGAAATTCTAATGACCATTTATGATGTACAAGTATGGCGATATGGCCTGAGTGACTTAGGATAAGCAAGGCAAAGCATGCTTATTAGTCTATAGCGTATTACATACACAAAGGCATTTCAAACCATATACACAAAAAAACAAATGTTTTATCCCCCTACTCTGCCTCTCCTCTGCTCTACAGGTCGCTGTGGTGCTGTTCATGCAGGGGTTCCAGCTTTGTGGATTCCGGAGGACATCGTGACCAACCGCGGCCCCCAGTTTACATCTCGTGTCTGTAAAGCATTCATGTCCAGGCTAGGGGTAGCAGTCAGCATCACTAGAATACATTTTTACTATTATTTATTATTATGCTTACCCTTAGGTTGATATATTGCGATTTTGGCAGCAAAAACTGAAAACGGGTTCCAAAAATGCTCCGGCTTTGTGAGTCAGAGTGAAAAATAGTGACCAGCCACATTTTCCCTGTGTTTTTCTTTTTGATTGTTTATAGCGTAAATGGTTTGGTACATCGAGACCTCTGTGTGACTTCTGTGTTTTCCGGCATTCATCTTTGGCAACAAACCACAAAATACCACATTCTGGTAATGCAGTAGATGAATGCCTTACATATTCCAGCAGATTCATAAGGTTCTGTTGCACACAATAAAAGAAATGGTGCAGCAGCACAAACCCAAAAACTATGGGTAAAATGAGATTATCTAATTGGACATAATTGAAAATGCTCTGCATTACAAACACTATCATCCAACTCCACCTCACTCTTATCCTGGCTCAGGCCTGTTTGATTAATATATGATTGATTGCCTGGCATTTGAGTTCGATTTTATATTGGACACGTTAAGATAAAGATAAGATAAAGACAATTAGTGATATTATGATTCTCCAATTATTTTCTGAATTGTTCATTTCAAGACAATATTTTTGTTTCCCCCACAGAAGGCCTAGGTCAAATAGCCATGGCTCACCACTGCCTGACACCGTTGCTGTGGAAACATATCCCTTTCAGCCATCCATGTCCATGAGCCATTAAGCCAGGGCTTTGATCGTTCAGGCTAGGGCTATGTTATTTCTTATTTTTTTAAATAAGCTACACATACATCCTAGGAACTCATGAATCAGAGAGTTCTTACTGTTGGCCTAAACTTTTCTATTGGCTTAATCAAAATAGGCCACATGCAGTTCACGTGAAAGTAAAGATACAAAAAAAGATTAAGTACATCAAAGAATTCCCCCAAACATTACAACAATTATTTAGTATTAACATTTTTTCTTTCACCTGGAAGTAAAATAAGTTGATGACATAACAAATTTGTATTAAAGGTATTGTTTTCAGTGTTGTCACAGCATATTGCAAAAGGTTCTCAAAAGCAAATCACTTCAGTTGAATTTCTTTGAGCCATGAACATGTCTCCAAAACCTTAGGAAATACAGACAGGAAACATGAATAAATGAGTGGAGGAACAACACAATCATATACCATGGCCTTCATAGTCACCAGATCTCAAACCAGTTGAACTCCTACAGTATGGGAGATTTTGGACCAACGTGGGGATCCATCTACATTATGCCAAGGCTCATTGAAACTGTTGTGGTGGCTCGTGGTAGCCCAATTACAATTTACTGAGACACTTGGTATTGCATATAATATGTTGTTTTTCATTTGATATTTAACCCGTCTGTACATTTGGTATTTCTCAGCATTTTTTAAAATGATTTTCCCATGATTAGGGTTTATGTCATTCTGGTGGGGTTTACACATTTAAATGAAAAACAAAAATGAGGCCATGTGGGAATTTAATTGACTCAGGTGGTTCAGATGGCTAATACAAAAAACTATGGAGGCCTGCAACTACACAACCCTGCAACTAGAAGGTCAGCCACAATAAAAAAAACACAGGAGATGAGTTGCAGAAGTCACAGATACTGGGTAAATGACTCTTGTGGGGGGGTGTAATTGGGAGCAAAGGTCAGGACCATGGAGCAGAGTTCTGATTTGAGCCACAAATTCATGAAATGAGTCACATAGGCTGGACAAAAGGCTCGGATGAATTCCAATAATAATCGATATGTTTATGTTTAATAATATTGCAGTAAGCTTTCCCATAGATAGGTTGAAGCAATTGCATCATGGGTTTCTCTGTACAGAATCTCCTGCACACTGGGTATATAGGACTACAAGCTCTGTGACATTGAGTGACATTGGTTCCCGGAGCCCGGGTTACATCGGAATACTGGCACATGGGAGCGAATACAGGAGCTCACCAACACCTAATGTACAGTCCAACCAGTCCATTGTTACATAGACACAAAACCACAGTTATTTTGAGAAATGTCCAATATCTAGTGGACGGGAGTCATGCATGGATACCTGGATTCCCCTTCCACTTTGGGCTCTAATAACTATTTTTGGGAGGTCAGATGCCTGTTTAGATGTTTGTCTCTGACAGCGTTCCTTCTGGCAGGGAAGGTTTACATTCAAAATGTTCCAACTGAGCCTGCTACATGATTAAAGACTAAACTATGGGCTTCAGAGGACCGATTCCTGGATCACAAATTTGAAAAGCAGGTAAAAAAACAACTATGTATTTTCAAGGTGTTCTTTCAATAATTTCACCAACCAGAAAATAAACAAGGATTATCTGGACAGAAAATCAACAACCTTAAACCCTCTGGGTTCTCTGATGCTTTATTTTGGCCATTTCCATGTTGACCAGCAGGTTTGGTCAAAATCTTAAATGTAATTATTTCAATGAAAAATTATTGTGCCAGCTGAAATTTCCAGGAAAACCCATTTTTGCTGAATCTATCTTGTCTTTTTGACGTGACAATAATGTCCAACACAAAACATGCTCACTGGCATTGGACATCAGACACAGCTAATGTGTGCATGATCGGATTTCATAAACCCATATGGCTGCAAAGTTTGAACATAATTCAGATTTTTTTTATAACTACATTCCCTTTTCTCAATTATGTTCACTGAGTGTCAATTTCAAATAGAGATTTCACCCTATAGGGTAAAACCAGACGTGCGGTAGTCACTGTTGCAGGTAAACAGATCAGTTGCATGCACTCTGGACACAGAGTTCTGTAAGTAGAGATGTTTCCTGAGATTTCAAGCCCTAATTCACTTCTGAACCAGGGCTGCTCCAAAATCGTTCAGCTTTATGTTCATTATGTTTACCAAATGAAGAAAACATTTCATTGCAAAACGGGATCTGTTCTGACTTTGCTCAGCTGTGTAACTCGGGATATTGTATTGTCCACTACGGCAGAACAATGCATTCTCATAGATAGTTCATTTCCACTGGCAAATTAATGTCTTTATTAATTCTATGAACAACGCCAACATTTATTTTACTAAACAATCACTAACAGGCCAGAATGACTTCAGAATAAGTTAATGCAGGCAAGTCTGATCGGACAAGCAAATTCATGATTCCTTGATTTGTACCTATTTCCTGCAATCTGTATCTGAATTATTTTACCAGGATATTGTCAGAAGAAAGCTCTGTTTCTAGCATAGTCACCATGTTAAATTACTTAGAAAATCCATCCTTCATGATGACAAGCTATCGTTTTGTGGAATGTAAGTTAGTTAGCTAGCTACCTAGTAGTACCCAGTCAGTCTACCAGGATGATGTTTAGAAAACCTGCTGGGGGGAACTGTGTCAAAGCAGGAAGTGGCGTTTCCACAGACTTGTAGTCTTGAAATGGGAATAATGGTCACACCTTGTATATTTCTCAAGATAATCTGCTGATAGGAACATTACTAAGGGATAGATTGGAATTGTACATGATGTGACACAGAGGAAAAAGGGAGAGGGTCATGCTTTTTCAATTTCAGTCTTGGGGATTCTTTACAGTATTTTAAGTCCAAGGGAGAGTAATACATATTATAATCGATTCCATTTCAGTAGCTATTTTCAGTAGTATCTGTCAGTCATTTGTAATTGACATACAGACTGAACACACAAAGCTTGTTTCTTTTGTATATCACCCTTCTATTATTGGCTATTTGATCAGTCCCACTTTCTGTTTGTACCCATGATGTGGATATGGCCATGCAAAACAGTGGAAAAAGAACAGAACAGTTTCAGTTAGGCCTTAATCCTACCCGTGCTAAAAGGCATTGAGTGATCTGGAGGAAAGGCTACTAGCATGGAGGCAAGCAAAACAGCTGAAGACATTGGGACCCAGAGGTAGGGATGTCCTTCTCATCCCTAACCCGATTGTGACTGGGCTGGGCCTTAAATTCTTATATTGTAGCCCAGCTGGGCTTGCGACAGGGATTTTCAGTTCTAATAAACACAACAATAAATGATAATACAATCTAGCACTCTCTCCATTAGCTGCAAGGGGGACATGCAGTTAGTGGAGCCAGAATTCCCAGCAACATCACTGTAGTATGCAATGTGCTGACATTCAGTAACAGAACTGCTCAGGTTTTCCTGTTATTTTTCATTGGGACACTTTCATGCAAAAAACAAATGAAATGCCTACCAGGGCCAATGGCCATTAAAGGAAGCGTTCTTCTGTTATATTCAGTTTTGTGTAGGTTACTTTTTAAGTGTAATCCGTTACAAATACAAGTTACCTGTCTAAAACTGTAATCGGTAGCGTTACTTTAGGATTACTCAAACCTAGTAACGTAATAAAACAAATAACAGTATAGCAAATTGAGCAAATCCTATCGCCAACCAACTTTAGACTTTACATACCCAGGCATATACAGCCACGGAAAAGAATAAAGAGCCCACTGCACCTTTTCCTTTCTTTCCAAAAAAGTTAAAAGGAAAGTTTTGAGTTAACATTTTTAGAATTGTATTGTTTTTATGTGTATTGAACAGATAAGACGGATGTTGAAGATGTTGTGCTATCAGATAACTCCGCCAGTCTGTGATGTGAAATGATGTAATAAAACATATCACCAATACCTGAGTTTGTCACAGTGGACAAGCACCGTGTCAACCAAGACCTCTGCAAGACATGCTGGTGTCAGAGGAAGCCTCTGAAAATAGTCAAATACCTTAGCTTCCCAAGTCCACTCACTACATTCTGACATGCATTACCAGTGCCTCAAGTCTGTAAACAGTTTCCGCCAACAAGCCATAAGACAGTTAAACAAATAAACAGATGTCTATGATGGATTTCTGGTAAAAATGTATAATTGCTAGCAAATATGATCCTGTTTGGGAGGAGTTCACTGAAATAGTATGTAGAAAAATACTCATGTACAATATGAAAAGAATAATATAAAAATGTTCCACCCTGTGTACATATTCATAATACATCACCATCAAGAGAATAGCATTCATATTTCTGTATAGCCTAGGTCTTCAATTCTCTCCTTAGGGACACGACAGACAGTTTACAATTATTTTATAGACTTGAACAACTTGGTTCACTAATCTAAGGTTTGATGTGCTGACAAGTCTAATCAGGTGTGTTAGCTCTAAAAGAGATAATGGAACCCGTATACTATTCTTGCTTAGCCTATTGGTCTTTGTCAGAGTTTTGTCATCAGGAAATCCTCTGATGAAGAACATTAGGCTGATAATGTTTCTTTTTCAATAACTGTGGTATCATAGTAGCCCAGCACATGTAACTAATGTGGAGCCCAATGTGTGAGTGCCTTTTTATTCACAGATCTGAAATAGATCCAGTGCATGGAAGGGCTGGGTGTCACTGAGGACATGTTGAACATCTTTGTGTTAAAGTGTACACTGACAATGATGTTTGTGATCCACTTCATTTACTGCAGTTCAGTTACCAAATCTGTTTAATAGTTAACATATCACAGCAGGTAGCCCATATCATGAATCGGAATCGATTTTTTTAGGGAAAATCTGGTCACATAACAAATTTCACTAACTCATTCCATCCGGCTCTCACTCGATGCCAAGCCCCGGACGTTAGGACATAGTTTTGGATTGTTTGTGGACTGACGCGTGACGTGATGTAAAAAGCGGCATGTTGTTCAATTCGAATGGCGATGTGTATCGTTTGCTTTAGGCCTCGCGTAATGGGGTTTCATCTGATCTAACAAACAGATCCTGGATGAAATAAAGAAAAAAAAGCAACAGTACAGGGCAGCAAATAATCACAACGGAAAGAATTGGAACAACCGAAGGTGGTACGATGCCATTGACTCAATAGAAACTGTAGCGTTTTGTGCTATTTGAATAGCAATGTGTATCATTTGCTTAGTCTTTAGGCTTTTTCGTAATGTTTTTTTCTTGCATGAACCGCAGGTTTGAGATCGCCCAGAGTGGATCTCAAATTAAGGTCAGGAGACTGTGGTGGCCACATCAGAACCTTCACATTGTTCTGCTGTATCCACTGGAGGGTCAACTTGGCCTTGTGCTTAGGGTCACTGTCATGCGGGAAAGTTTAAGAGCGTCTCATGCGCAGTTTCATGCAGAAGAATGCAATTTGTCTGCCAGTATTTTCAGATAACATGCTGCATTCATCTTGCTATCAATTAACACAAGATTTCTAGTGCCTTTAGAGCTCACACACCCCCAAAAAATCAGTGAGCCACCAACATCCCTTTAACTGTGGGGATGGTATTCTGTTCACTATAGGCCTTGTTTACCCTCTACAAACATAGTGCATATGGTTGTGACCATAAAGCTCTATTTTGTTTTCATCACTCCAAATTACAGTGTGCCAGAAGCTGTGAGGCATGTCATGGTTTTGTTGGCATATTGTAACCAGGCTTTTTTGTGGAATTGCGCAGCAAAGGCTTTTTTCTGGTAACTCGACCATGCAGCTCATTGTTTTTTTAACGTATCGTCCTTGAAACAACCACATCATCTTTTTCCATATCAGCCTGTATTTCTCCTGAGGTAGCATGTGGGTTAATCTTTGTGTCCAGAAAACTTCTTCGGGCAGTTTTGGCTGAAATCTTTCTAGGTCTACCTGACCTTGACCTGATAGCAAGAGCTCCCCAAATTTTCAAGGCATTTGATATCTTTTTTTATCCTTTTCCATCTTTATAAAGTTCCATTATCTCGTTATTATTTTCTGCTCCACATGGCGCAGTATCTAGCCTGCTCAGTGTAGCCACGGGACAGCTAACAAACGTATTGACTATTCATACACGGAGACTTATCGCAAATGGGAAATGCGTGTCACCTTTTTACTGTCCAAGGTGAATATCAAAGACGAAATAGATAATGTGATTGCTTTCTAGCTAGCAAATACTTACATGTTTACTTTGTATACACTTACTCTTCCCGAACAAATGCATGGATTTATATCATGAACTGAATAAATAACATGTAGGTGTCCTTTCCGCATTTACATTACTTGATGAAATCTAGAAAATACGTTGAAATTACTTTAAAGTTTCTCATAACACATACTCTGCGTCTTTCTATCTATGCTTACCTGTGATTTGAAGGAGAAATAGCAGCTAGCTACATAGACTAGGATACCCAACTGCAGGTCTCCATGCTGCTGAAGGATAAATCAATACTATTTCATTTGCCCTTTAAAGCAGATACAATTATTTCACTGTGAAGTAAAACTTTCAGTGTCATTCACTGGGAGGAAGAATTATTGTTGTAGTAGGACTCACAGGCAGATAAGTGACCACATCTGAAATCTGCAGTATTGCTCAACATTAACACACATGCCACTGACCATTGGGTTTCTCCAGATTAAACGTTGTTAAATTGGAGCAGCACATGCTGCATGACTGTCCTCTTGGTTCCCTGAGTGTTGCGTGGCATTTGGTGTGTCTGCATTCCACTCCAGCCCTCTCTGACATCCAAGGCAAAGCAGATGAAAGTGTAGCAGAACATCTTTTTTGCCAATGGGGTTGCATCTTTTAACCGGGATTTTAAGTTATTGCCATCACATTTTTTTTACACTGCTCAAAAAAATTAAGGGAACACATAATCATCACAGAATCATCACCAAGTAAATTAAACTTCAGAGATATCAATCTGTTCAGTTGGAAATTAAAACATCCCCAATCACCAAGAGCTCCATAATAACAAGGAACAACAAAAAATATTAATAAATTGGTGTGTGCTAAAATAATGGAGTAGAAAAGCAACCTTTGTAATTCTTTTTTATCATAATGGATTAATCAAATAAAGGATAGTGTTTACTTAAATGAAAAAACATTCCAATTTAAATTCTATACATTTTTTATTATTCTTTGATTTATTTAAACTAAGTGTCCATTTTATAGATCCGACTTTCAGTGTTATAATCCGGAAAATAAAGAACTTGACTGCCCTGTGCTTTTACATTTTATCCTAGTACAGGCAGACCTGTAAAATAAATAAAAAATAGCTCTAAGTGTGTATTTATGGTAGAGACTTAAATGGGCAATTCTGCTTTTGATCATAATCGGAAATACAACAGTAACAAAAATATCTGAAGGGTAAAAACATTTTGGCTAAAAACAAGGACATGTAATAGTTTGACATTACTGAGTCCAGAGAACGACTTATGGACACGCTACATGGGAATTAATTCAGAAGCTGTTTGAACATTTTGACTTAACAGTTGGAGCTACAAACAAATCAGTACATCTGGATCCAAAATGTCCTAATTTTGCTGTACACTGCATGATATTAATGTTGTGCTGTTTCTGTAAAAATGGGGAACCTTAAAAATAGTTGATGAATTGGGAACTGTGGTGTGAGCTGGTGTGGGTAAAGTGCCTCAAAACATTGTAAGGAAATTGATCTCCCCTGCTAGGGAGATACTAAAACAGGTACCAAAACATCTCTAGCTGTGGGGATCAACTTCCCACTCTCACCAAAGCCACATAGTTAAAGGCTGATTATGGGAAATGTCCATGTGTAAAGAAAAGGCATTTCATTTGAAGTATAATTTCAGTAAAATTGTATGTCCATTTTCTGTTAGAAACAGTGTTGGTAGAGAAGTAAATGCTCTGTGACATTCATGGGGTCAAGAGGCTCTAGGTCAAAATAAGCACATAAGCCTTTTTATGTTACGACAATAATTCCATAAACATTTACAAGTGTTAGAGAAGATGTACTGCAGGACCCCAGAATACAACATCTCATGAGTGCAGAATCTCTAAGAAAAGAGACAGCAAACAGTTTGAAACGTAATTTGTTGTTCTTGGAAAGGTATTGGATAGAAGATTGAAAATTGAAGAGTTGTACAGTAGGAGATTGAAAAGCTTTGACAAAGAATGACAACAAGATGCAAGGTAATAACCCTTCATCGGTTTGTCTACCTCCCATGCACTGATGATTCCTTTTCATAGTGACCAGAGAGCTCAAAGACATAAAGGAGCACACACACACACACACACACACACAGGCACCAACACACAGTGACACACACACACACACAGGCACCAACACACAGTGACGCAAAGAAGCAGAAATCCTCATGAAAGGGCTTGGATACACTCATCTTTCTAACAATATAGGTGCCATTATGTAGACAGACAACTCATATTAAGGTTTCTTTGGGAAAATAGCTAGGCTTTGTTAACCAAACAACTACAGAAGTGCACATAGATGAGAGACACTGCAATGATAATTCAGGCCTCAAAGAATAAAGACATACTGTAACATAAAACCAGGAAAGGAACCAGGTAAGCCTTTTTCAGCCAGCCCTCAGTTTAGAGCAATAAATGTTATTAGCCTCACTGGATTCTAACCCATGTCTCCCACATGAATGGCTGTGTCTTGAACTTCTACACCACGATGCTATATGTTTGCCCGGTGTTGGTATAGCATCTCAACATCATACATTTTTCACGTATTAACATACGCCACATTTGAAACTTTTCTTATTTAGTTTACCTCCACCACAAACAGCATCTATGAACTGTGTGGCCTTTGCCCCTGGCAGTTTTAACAGCTTTTTAGCCAGGTATAGACTAATATCTAATTTACTACATGGAATTATAATATTTGAGCAATTTCTGGCAAGACTGAATATGAACTTAACACAGCCAAACCTATTTCAAAACATTCATTTTTCTTTCATTCATGAATGACATTGATGCAATAACTATCAATATAGGTGACAATAACTGACTTTTTCGTCAAGTGAAAAGATGAGAGAATTGTGGAAACCCCTCGAGAATTTCAGTGTAGTTACACAAAACATAGTAGTTAGGTTATATAGCGAATTTTTCTGGCATGTAAAACTTCAGTCTCACTAGCAATTGCTCAATTCTTATGAATATTCCTAGCAAGATAGCCGATAGTAGTGGCAAAAGCCATACGGCTCATAGATACTTTGATGGAGGTACATTTTATACAAAACAGTCAGTTTAACACAATGCTCAATGGTGTCTAGCGACTTCCACAACATGTAATGCTGTGGCGTAGTCGTTAAAGACAGTACCTCTTATGTGTAAGACCCAAGTTTGAATCTATTGAAAGCAGTAACATTTATAAATTTTGTTTGTGGGC
Source organism: Esox niger (assembly GCA_016801105.1). Lineage (NCBI taxonomy): Eukaryota > Metazoa > Chordata > Actinopteri > Esociformes > Esocidae > Esox > Esox niger. The sequence goes on along the minus strand of JACXGJ010000094.1, from coordinate 66,819 downwards.
TGTGACAAAACTTTGTTTATACAGTATTGCGACTCTATCTGGTAGATTCTAAGATTCTCTGCTTTTCACGTGATGAAAAAGAAAGTTATAGTCACCTTTATTGATAGTTATTGTATCAATGCCATTCACGAATGAAAGAAAAAAATATGTTTTAATGCCAGGAAAGAAAATACATTCCTAAATACGTCTTCTTTGGCAAATTGCTCAATTCTTGACTATTCCAGTAAGTCAGAAGATACTGGTAAAGCCTATTAGTAGCTAATATGCTGTTAAAAGAGTAGGGGAAACACTTCTGATGTATCTGCTGCTGAATCTCTTCTACCTTTATGTTTTCTCTACCCTACTCACTATTAGATGTAGCCTACATTTCTGCCTCATATTTCCCTACAACACCAAAAAACAAAAACAAAGCAATATTCCAAATCCTAGCATGCTCATAGCAGAAGCAGGGGACAGTGTACAAACAATCCATTGGGGAAGGGAGACCTTTAGAGTAGATGACCAAAGAATGTTGACAATGATGAAGAAAATCCCAAGGAACCAGCTGCCAGATCAGAAAGCCTCTCCAGGAGGTAGGCATGGAACTGTCAGCCACAACCATTTGTAGAAGACCTCCACAGCAGAAAAAGAGGCTGGACTGGAACGTGCAAAAACAGAAAAGAAAAAAAATTACCCTGCAGAGTTTAATCAAAAGGTATTATGGACAAAATGGAAAAACATGAACAGGTATTTAAGTGATGGCAAGAACAGTGTGGTGAAATACAAAGAACTGGCAAATGGAGTTATCTGGAGCAGTAGGATGTACAGAAATACTGTATATTGCTCAGATACAATAAAATGTCTCAAAACAATGGACATCACTTCATCTGCAGAAGAATGATCCCAAAAATACTGCAAAAGCCACAAAATAGATTTTCCGAGCCAAATCGCTCACCTGACCAGAATCTGAATATACCATCTGGTAATTATCGGTCCCAGTCTTCTGAACCCTAACCATCAAATGCAAAGGATTTACAAAGAAGAAATATGACTTTATTTACGATTGTGTTAATTTTTCCAATTATGTTTGGTCCACTAAAAAGGAGGGACTGTATTAAAGGGTGTGATTATTACACATTTCAAGGAAGTAAATACCTTCAAATTAAAATCTGAGAGTTAATCCCTTGTTAATTGTTTCAATATAAACCTAATTATCTGGATTATTGTCCAAATACTCCTTCGCAGCCCAGGCGGTGTGTTTGGGATCATTGTCATGCTGAAAGACCCAGCCACGTTTCATCTTCAATGCCCTTGCTGATGGAAGGAGGTTTCCACTCAAAATCCCACGATACATGGCCCCATTCATTCTTTCCTTTACACGGATCAGTCGTCTTGGTCCCTTTGCAGAAAAACAGCCCCAAAGCATGATGTTTCCACTCCCATGCTTCACAGTAGGTATGGTGTTTTTTGGATGCAACTCAGCATTCTTTCTCCTCCAAACATGACGAGTTGAGTTTTTACCAAAACGTTCTATTTTGGTTTAATCTGACCATATGACATTTTCCCAATCCTCTTCTGGATCATCCAAATGCTCTGTAGCAAACCTCAGACGGGCCTGGATATGTACTGGCTTAAGCAGGGGGACGCGTCGGGCACTGCAGGATTTGAGTCCCTTGCGGCGTAGTGAGTTACTGATGGTAGCCTTTGTTACTTTGGTCCCAGCTCTCTGCAGGTCATTCACTAGGTCCCCCTGTGTGGTTCTGGGATTTTTGCTCAACGTTCTTGTGATCATTTTTACCCCACCGAGTGAGATCTTGCGTGGAGCCCTGGATCAAGGGAGATTATCAGTGGTCTTGTATGTCTTCCATTTTCTTATAATTGCTCCCACAGTTGATTTCTTCACACCAAGCTGCTTACCTATTGCAGATTCACTCTTCCCAGCCTGGTGCAGGTCTACAATTTTGTTTCTGGTATCCTTTGACAGCTCTTTGGTCTTGGCCATAGTGGAGTTTGGAGTGTGACTGAGGTTGTGGACAGGTTTTTTCTCATTTTGTCTCTCATAGCTGAAGTGTACCTATGATGAAAATTACAGGCCTCTCTAATCTTTTTAGGTGGGAGAACTTGCACAATTGGTGGCTGACTAAATTTTCCCCCCACTGTATTATTTCTGAAACCTTTGTCTTAACACGTTGAGGAAATGATTGTTTCCAGGTAGGATTGTCAATATTTTGCCTTTGTTGATTATACTCCAGTCTCAACCTTTTTTTTCAGTGAGGGATAGTTGTTCCATTCTGTGATAACTTGTATTTCTTTAATCTAGTGTTCTTGATAGAGATGAATTTTACCATACCAACTGCGTGACAGTCTGGGCCTTAGCTTGTGCATTTGTTATTATACAGTGAACTGCTGTCAACCACTGAGTAGTGTCATAGTAGTGTTATAGTAGGAGTGTAATAGAAATGGCCCTGGGAATACCCTGATTGAACTTGCATTAGACTTGAATTACTTCCTAGGGCATTAGACACCGAGGCTTCAACACACCAGGGTGAAACTGCTGGATAACACATTATCTATGTATTGTTTAGTGTAATACTTGAAGGAAAGCAGAAAGTATGTTGTACAATATTAAACATGACACTGAAATCTACAACAGTCTATATCATGGAGCTGTTTGATTGGCTACATTAAGCTCGTTATTTGTTTTGATTTGCCACCATTGATGCATTCGAATCACCTGGACATCTGTATTGTTGTATTATTTTTATATTTTGGGGAATAAGCAGTGGATCGGATAAAATGCCCAACATTTGCTTTGGCCCCTGCAACACCCTAGGCCACAATAGCAGTTTAGAAATAACTGACACATTCCAGACAGATTTTTTCTAAATATATTCAAACTTAACAGTGTGGGGGCCCCAGACCCTTACGGGAGTGGTGGCCCCGAAATACAATTTTGCTAAGGGCCCCCAAAACGATAGGGCAAGCACTGATAAGGGGCATGAAAGAAAGGAATCAATAAATTGATATGGGAAAAAAAATTGTTAGAAAAGAGAGGGAGAGATGAAATGAAAGTGAATTAAGAGCAAGAGAGCGAAAAGGCATGGAAGACAAATGGAAAATTATTGGTAGAAAGAATGCATGGAAGTCAAAGAGATGAGAGCAAAGATAGATTGTCTACGTTTGAGACATTCTTTTCAAACCACAGTTAATTATCACTGCGCTTTGAATGCAAATCCATCTTTCCCCTCCTCCCTAAGCAGATTTTTCCAGCCCAAAACCATTTTCATTAGCAGCCTGCATCTTGTCTGCTTTCTCTAATCTGTTCCTTGAATAGACTGGCACACAGCCCAGGAGGATAGTGTTTCACAAAACTATAGGTAATCTCATAATACTAATTCAGCCAGACATATTTCTTGGTTACTCTAAACTTTTTAAGATTCCTGACAAATGTATTTGTCATATCTGAGTACCCAAATACCACACCAACTAATTCATCTACAGATTATGTATTAATCAGAGTTGGGGGAATTCATTGCAATTCGATGTTTATAGAGGCACCCAAGAGAGCAGGAAGTGGTATAGATGCTTCTGGTAAATCATCGGCTCTATCACCCTCTGAAGGGAACAATCCCAACACATTCACATCTAGTGTGTTGACTCTATCAGTATTATCCACCATGTTGTATAACACAGCTTCCCTAGGATGTCAATTATGTTCCATGTCCCTTAGATGATGAAAGATGCACTTTTGTGCAATTTACGGTGTGTATGAAGCTAATGATGTTGTGTTTTTTAAAGGTTGCCCAACCTCATATACTGTTTTATTTTCTTGTGTCAGCTTGGAGATATTACATGAATGTGTCCCCTCTGACATTGAAATGGCTCACATCTAGCCATAAGCTAAACGTCAACATCTAAGGTCAATGAAAAATCTTTTTTTCCAATCCCAAAACTAGCTTTTACATTATATTTGGTCTGATGAGGTTTCATAACCAATGCGCGTTACTGAGCAAAGATATGCTCTGGGTTTGCGAGCTGGGATTAAGAGCTGGGATGGTCTCGAGAAACACGTGCATAAAGAGCCAACAAGTGCTTCGTTATAGCCTGTGCTCTTTTTCATTTACGCAGGGTTGTTTGACAATGCAGGGTTGGGTGTACTACAGTACCATCTGCCAAGTACAGAGTCAGAGCACGGGCCATTTACCAGCACCTGCCCAGAACCATGTACATGGGATATTTGGGACTGAAGTACAGCTGCATCCAAAGAAATCAGGGCATCGTTGGCTGAGGAATTAAGACAGAGGCTTTCATGAGTCAGTCATGTTTGCTGATGTCATTTCTGGAAATGGGTTCTGAAATATTCACTCCAGTGTATGTACCACAGGACATAAATGCTGTCCAGATTGCTACACATCAACTCGCCCGCTTCCTACTCTACCTCCTCTTCCCCACATTCACCCATATCATTCCTTCCATTTAAAAGCAGCACAGATGGACTATAGAAGAAAACGGTAAAATAACAGATGACTCAACATCAATCTCCATCTGCACGTTATGACCATATACCAAGTTATATGTCGTAGTAAGGACGGTTGCTTATTAATGCTTTTTTTAAAAGAGACCCACAGCATTGTTCGCTGTCAGCACAAATGGGAGATAACAGTTGTAGATGTCCTTTCAGTCAAAGAGATTACATATCCAGTAAAGATGCCTTATTGACAATGTTAAATAGTTGCTTGTTCCAGATGATGCCTTAACCCCTTTCTGAGATTGGTCAGAGTCGGTGGACTACGCCGTTAAACTGGAACACTTAACTGAATACCAGTCCATATAAGGATTACTTTACCACCAGCGAGACTGCAAAACAGTAACATTAACAGGAGTTGGTTGATGTACCAACAATATAGCAGGTTCAAATACTGTAAAAAAAACATCATCCCATGACAACAAGGAGATAGAAGCACTGTATCATGTATTCATCCGATAAATGACACAGCATGGACTCGATATGAGTGGGAGAGCACTGTGCATTGAATGCTAATGCAAGACACACTCGGTTGGCTATGAGGAACAATCAGCGCTTTGGGACTGCTTGTTCACCAGACTGCTTCGGCAGAGGAGCTCAGACAGCTTTTGGTTCTGCTTGTACAACCCGCCTCTCAGGTGTTTATCGGTTCTGTCGGAGAATCAGCATGTGCACACACACACAAACACGCACACGCAAACTGCTATACATACAAAGTATTACACACATAAAAAAATCATATTCCAAATATGGAATGCCGTTCAAGTCTTTGCGTGTCAATTAAGTTGCATGTTAAATAACGATTTGACTTTTCAAATAAGCCTATTGACCAATCAGCAGTTTAATACGAAGTATGGTCTTGATTTTTTTTACCTGTATATTCTTTCTTTACATATTGGTCACACTGCCACTTGTAATGCGCATGTCAACACTTTTAACGTTTTACCCTAATCCCATACCTAATTAGTAATGCCAAAACCTTAATAAACCCCAATCTTTACCCTATGCCCAATTATGTTTTACCAAAATCTAACCTCTGAAATAACACGTTCCCTTGTGCGGACATACTCATCAGGTTTTAGTATAATTTTGGAAATAACGTACATACTATAGCTTGTGGCTAGAAACGAGACACATGGTGGAAGGACAGACATACCAAAGTATACCATACACACAATATAATGGGCGAAATGTTTGGTTCTTTATGTTTAGAACAAAGTCAGGGGTAACCTATAATTAACAATTGTTGGGCCCATGAAGTTTTGAACTCATGGGACAGGATACTCATCAACTCTGCCTAATGGATTCTATTCATATAAGACATAATATTCCCAACGGCACACAACAGGATATTCTGCAGATGCTCTTATCCAAAATGACTAACTTGATTAGTCTGAACATTTTAAGATGCAGTACAGTATAGGAGACTAGAAGTTATTGTAATTGTAAAAGCACATTTTCCTCAACAAGTGTTTTTGCCGGACCGCGTAAGCGGAGCCAGCCTTGAAGGGTGACTGACTGACTGACTGAGTACCCCTGGTTAAATAGCGTAGTGGTTAGTGAAGCAGACTTGTAAACTATAGGTCCCACGTTCAGATCTTCTTAAAGACAAAGCAAAACATGCATTATGAATTATTCCGTATCGATGAAAACTTCACTCGTTAAAACCTTTTGTATCTACATCATAGTAAGCCTGAAAAAAAATACCATATTGGGATTGTTTCTGGTCGATTTTTGAAGTATGTATCCATGCATGCATTTTGGGTCAGAGTAAACAAACACATTACTGGCTACAACATACTCAATTCTTATGAGTATTCCAGTAAGTTTGTAGATACTGGTGAAGCCTATTACTAGCTAATAAGCTGTTAAAACTGCCAGTGGCAAACGCCATACAACTCATAGACGCTATTTGTGGTGGAGGTTAACTTAGTAAGAAACGTTTGTCAGTTTAACTGTATCAAAAAATGAGTCTAAAATACAACTGCATCCTTTCTAGCTAACCACTTAAATCAGACTCAGAGACAAAATGGACATAAATTTTTCATGAGTTATTTTTTGCAGGGAATGTTTTCAGTGGAACAGTTTTAGCTCTACAGAGTGTTGGAGCATCAGACGTAATTCACTTTGCTCTTTTGGTGGCTTGTCATAACAGAGCAAAATAAGACCATGTGGATAGTATACATGTTTCTTGTGGCAGATTTTATTATACAGCTCTGGAAAAAATTAAGAGACCAATGCACCTTTTTCTTTCCTTTTTTCTAAGTTTTTGCCCCAAACATTACTTTTTGCCAATGTAGCATTCATTTGTGTGAGGACCTGAATACTGAACACGACATCTCGCGATTTCTTAGAATACTAGGTATATTCTGAATTTAAATTACAGTAAAATATTTACATTAATGTATTAAGAGTGCCAACATGAATCAAGAGGGTCATTGTGATTTACACATTTCAAATGATTGCAAAGTTGCCACTCTACAGACATCAAACACTTAGTCACCCAAAAGTCTCTCTACATAACCACCCAGTATGTCACAGATGATGGTGTATTGCTTTTATTTAGGGAAAACATTTCTTGAATCCGTAGCTAGCTTGTTTCTTTTTTTAGCTAGCAGTCCTAGCTAGCATGAGGAAGGGGGTGGGAATTTCATCCCTAACTTCTTGACACACACAAAGTATACTGTAGGGCTGTCTTTCCGGGTGCAGTGGCAGGCTTGAAACACACTACAGTACCTACAACATTGCATATGTACCGATGAATCCCTTAGGGCCAGGTTGATATTTGTCCGTCACTGAGGATAAGGTTAGTGTTAGGTTAAGGTTAGGGTTATAGTAGGGCTTGTCCAGGGCTAATTAATAGTGATCATGATATTCAGGGTTAGGTCTCAGGTCCCTGTAAGGATTGAAAGGCACATTGTGTGAATGCTTGTGTGTATGTTACAGCCATAGCTTGTCTATTGCAGATTGTTTAGCTGTGGGTTTCCAACATGAGGTGAGGCTTTTAGCATTAACAGTTTTCTCTATTATTCTTTGGATCCTAAGGCAGTTGTATTTCAAAGTATTTCCTGGTCACTTTCATAAACAATCCCTCTATTCCACATCATTAATTATTTGCGCACACTTTTGCTGTTGTGAGGGCATTTCAGAAAAGAAGGGACATTGATCATGCTGACCCATGCACACATTTATTAAATAATGTATAGTCAGTGGTTCACAGTAATTGTTGCCACATGCTAACAAAGCCTTTTTTAAATATTGCTTTGGGATTGAAAAAGTTGATCCCAATTGAATGGATATTAGCTAGGTGATCAGTGAATGCAAATTATGTACGGCACATACATTAGAAATAAGACAGTATTATAAACTTAAATAATAAACAGGTAAATTCTTGCCAAAGCAGTATTTGTGACTTGATGTCTTTTGTTTGTCTTGTCTTCTTCCCCGCACTGATATTTGCCAAATAACTAATTGACTAGAGTGCGCTTATTACTATAGAGTTGTGTGGTGGTTCCATCTAGCATCTTAAAATGTATACAATAACTGTAAGTCATTCAGGATAAAAGCTTCTACTGATTAACTGAATTGTAAACATTAAACCAGAGACATGAATCATTTGTAGTCTAGTTTGTATACACTGGGGCATGTTGTTGTAGTTTACTACATCAAGGTGTAGTGCAGGATCACACACTTAAACAGCCCCTGCACTGGTAAAAATCACTGGTCCTTATAAAACTCAAAGGTGGCAGTTTGAGTTAACGACAAGGATTAGACTCAAGTTGGTGTGATCTTTCACAACTTTGATATTTTGACACCCTTTATAATCCACCCTCAGTGAGATAAGGAGAAGCCTGTTGTAGTCTTAAAACCATTAAAATATTTTTTTGAAGTGACTCTGTTTTTTATTGTAAAGCACCTGCATGTTTATTGTATAATTGGTTTAACTAGAGTGTTGTGTAATTTATTAAATGTTTTAAAGATGCAGACCAGGTTTTTGTAAATAACGACAAATGTAAAACTCCAATTGAGCCGGAGGTCGCATATAATTTTTATTTCTGCACAAATTTATTTAAGGATAATCACTATGATGCCTCAGATATCAATGAATCTGCAACATACATGACAGTACATTATGTTTTGACCCAGTCGGGCTCAAGAATGCCACTTTCACCACTAGAGAACAAATAATCTTAGTATGCATTATGAAGAGATGAGATAAAAAGAGGATCAGAACCAGACTGAAAAACACTCAACAGGTAAGTCTATGGTATAATTATTCAGAATATGCTAACACCCACGAGAACCAGACCTAATGCTAATACTACTTGATATCTCACGCATCTTATACAGCTTTGGAAAAAAATTAAGCGACCACTGCAAATTGAGCGCTTCTGTTCCTCACTCAAACTAGCCTTTTCAACTTTTTTTGAAAGGAAACAAAAATGGTGTTCAAAACATTTTCCGGAGCTGTAAACTGTATAATGATGGATCTACGGTAGAGTTTCTGCTCCGGAAAACATTTGTTTGCAATTACAGAGATCGTACGTTTCCTGCAGTTCTTGACCAGGTTTGCACACACTGCAGCAAGAATTTTGGCCCAGACCTTCGCCAGATCTTTCAGATTTCGGGGCTTTCGCTGGGCAAAATGTTTGTATCGATGTCAACTTCTGCCTGCTCGTGAATCTTGAGTTTATTAAATTCTACCCGCTCTGCAACTGGGACAATACATCTGCCTCTCCCGAGTCGTACTGTGGGAGAATCAATGGAGCAACTTTGCCAACGAGACACCCCATTTTTTAATACAGAGGATCGTAACCCACGTTCACTTAGAAGAGATCTAAAGGCGAATGCAATTCCATCAAGTTACCCAGTCCAACCCATAGAAGCAAGACACATTGTAAGTAATAATTCCGATCGCTGTGTTACAATACACAGAGTACCCATGGCCTCCGGATATTCTGGGGAAGGGTCGCTGTCCAAGCTTCTATTCAGTCGATTCATCATCACTAAACACTGAGAGTGTAATGGGAGCTGTCCGGTGTGTGAAACTGTCTGGGGAGTTTTGGACAGTTGGTTGCGAGCATCTTCAACCCAGTGTTCACTAAAGAGAAAGTCATGTTCTGTATGTGTGCACAGGTCACATTTTTACCCATTGACAGATCATTATAAAATGATATTATGAATACACTTTTTTTTTCAAATAACAATTCGAACTATGCCTTCCATTACTCAACAAAAAAAAATTCACAGGTTTTTAGGTAGTGGGAAATGAGTTAAGTGCCCGGAGTAATGACTGGAATGAGTGACTCTCCGCTCCAATATATTTTACATAAACTTTTTTTATATATATCTTTGACGTTCTATTTACAATCCATCGCATAGAGTTAAACGTTTGGGAGTGATGTAACTATTTACAATGCTTGCCTATGTACCGCTCCATCGTAGCAGTACTATGAACTTAGCCAATTGAGTGTTCAGCATAATGCAGAATGTGAGTGTCGAATTATTCATTATCATTACATTATCGTATCCCGCAAAATCCTCATATCTTTATTAATACTTGTTTTATCCAAGTACTTGGCACACCTCTACAGCTGTGGGTCTAACACTTTAATTAAGAACCCTGACCTTTTCAGAATGACAATGTCTCAGTGGAAAACTGAGTGGTGAAACTGCTTTACACCATTTAGTTTTGCAAAGAGTTTTAAGGGATGTGGACAAAGAATCAGAAGACATAAAGGGCTGACTCAAACCATTCTACCACATTTTCTCAAAGAAATATTCCTTACATAAAAATATTGCAGATCGAGTGCTGCATGACTGTAGGTTGCAAAGAAATTGCTATGGTCTACTGTGAGGACACTTTTATTGCTGTTTCAAAATGTCAATCTTTTTGTGTAAGGAATAACTTTATGTGGATTCCAGTCCAGACCAGTAGCACATAGTACCCCTTTGTCCCACCTGCCTGAAGAATGTGTGGTGTCTTTTCAGGTCCTGTTTGTATGGGTGCCCCTAGGCATCTATGCATTTTGGTTTTGTTTGTCCCCAATTAGAGGCAGCTGTCCTGCGTTCCCTCTGACTGGGGATCTTATTTAAGTTCCTTTACTTCCACACCCGTTGTGGTTAATTGTTTGTGTTTTTACATGCAGTGTTGTTTGATGTCTCTCTTTCGGTTTTGTTAGTTGTTCCTGTGAGTTTGGAAAGAAGAACATGAAAGGATTGTATTTCAGCTCTGCTCCACGTGTCCTGCCTTACCACCACCGTGACATGTCTAGTTACTTCCCTGGCGGTAACGGCTCAGAAGAAGGGGTTAAATGACTGTGCACTGGTCTCCCAGCCAATATTAACCAGTTGATTTTTTTCTTTTAGGCCTGGTATTATAGTGCTCCACAAATAAACAGAATGTCACCTATTGTGTTGGGTTTGGTTCTCAATTCAATATAATCCCTTAGCGTTCAATTTCTTCAACTCATTTTTGTTTTAAAGGAAAAGCAGTCTTAAAAGCTTTTATTTAGGTTAATTATTTTACCATCATAAACAGTTTCTGAACCACACAAACATTCAAGGTTGTTCAGTAGAGAAAATGATGTATGAAAATATATGCATGTTCAAAGACTTCATTTCCATTTGAATATTTTTTTCCCTCTGAAGCCAAACACAGCATTTGCATAATAATAAACATAGTAATTAACAGTGCTGCTATACATATTATTAGCTTCATCGAAAAGAAAATGGCAGTCAAATGGCAGCAGTTCTGAACATAACAGGGCATTAAAGGAGACTGTCTGCTGTTGTCCACACCAGTGTCAAAACCTTCTTACGCCTTCATTTTCAACACATTAAAGTCTTATGTTGTTTATGATTTGTTAGATATACAGTTTCTACTATAGGACAGTGGTGAGGAGATTGTGACCGTCCAAAAAAACGTTATAGCAAACTTATAACAGAGTTTGTAATTGATGTGAAGTCCTCAGTCTGCAGCCAGATCATTTTGTTCTGTAGTTTATTTTTCACCTACAACAAGGACAACAGAGTTTAGCCAAGGGATCGATGGAACAATCTGATTGCAAGTGAAATAGTTTTAATACAATGCAGAGACCTTTGTTAGGCATAAAGAGCATGCCATTTTTTGTTTGTTCATGTTTTTACTGACCAAATATGATTGTTTTCATGAACAACCAGTGGTGTTTCATAAGTGGGAACTGTCTGACCAGCTAGTCATTATACTGACCATTATGTGGACTATATTGTGTATATATGTCATGGCTAAGATGTTATCATAACCTTGTAATGACCAGCATACAGCGATCAGCCATAACATTATGACCGCCTGCCTGATATTGTGTAGATCCCCCTTTTGCTGCAAAAACAGCCCAGACCCGTCAAACCATGAACTCCGCTAGACCTCTGAAGGTGTGCTGTGCGTCTGGCACCAAGACGTTAGAAGCAGATCCTTTGAGTCCTGACTCGTCTTGGTGCCAGACACCACAAGACACTTTCAGGTGACTTGTAGAATCCATGCCTTGGTGGGTGGTCATAATGTTTTGGCAGGATGCAGAGGACAAACAGTATATTAGGCAGATGGTCATAATGTTTTGGCTCATCGGTGTATATGATATATTATTATTATTGTTTTACAAATATACATTCACTACCCAAACAAAGGGCTCTTGTTTGACTTTCAGGTGCCTAAGACTTTTGCTCAGTACTGTATATAATTTGATCAGAAGGCAGTTAATTGCCTAATGTGACAGTCCAGTGTGTCCATTAGTCAGAATGACACCTGCGTAATGTAATGAATATATAATATTGTGACGGTGGTGGCATCATTCATTGTTGAAATAAATACATGATTTTCTTCCGACGAGTATATTATAAACAGTTGAATGTGAAAAGTCATAATCACAGCCCGGAAACGTTAATGTGTCAGTGCATCATTTCAGTGTGTTTTAACATTGAGAAAGAGCTGCTATTGGTACTCTTTTGCGTGTATAAGCCAAAAGCCCTGAAACAAGCGCTCGCTGACCTGAGGATTTGGCAAAACAAAATTAGCATATCTGGGACTATGCTTTTTTGCTTTCACAGCAACAGAGAACATAAGCCCCATTTTTGGGGACAGCCAGTATGTTGTGACAAGCCCGCATTCACAGAGGCCCTATCAGGTTGGTCAATGTTCAGCTCAGTGCCTCTGTGGGCATCGGCATACTGGGACCAATTACACACTAATGTGACAGGAGGAAGGTGACAGGTGATAGTAGGTGAAAGAAGGAAGTGATCAAGTGGTTGTAAAATGGTTGTGGGATTCCACTTAATCTCACTTGACTGTGAATGTATTGGAAATGACCAAATCCCCAAAGGTCAGAAAGTGCACTATTTAGGAGTGTTGTTTGTTCCACCCACTTTGGTTGTGTGTTACTGTTGTCAGCATAGCAGTGTGACACACAGCAGAACACTAGGACCAACCTAATAGGGCCTCAGTGGACCTGGGCTTGTCATAACATATTTGCTGTCTCCAAAACCACACATTATTTTCTCCACAGCGGTAAAGCCGAAGTAGCCTGTTGTCACCAGATATCATGGTACAGTATTATTGGGTATTAATAGACCTATCTAAGGGTTGATTAATGATGTCGGAATTAATGCTGTATGTACAGTGCATCAGAATCAGCTGTACATTAAGGGTCGTCGTGATACGTCTGGGCTTCTGCCAGTGAGATAAAGTCTTTCACTCTCCTTTTTACATTGAGGTCAAATTCATGGTATCCGCATTGCTCATAAAACACGAGAGGTAGTAACAATTTTAACTCACCTGGAATGTATTACTGTGATGCCCTTTGTTTTTAGGACAGCCTCAGCATGTGCTTGAGCCTGTAAGATTCATCAGTCCCCATAATTTACTTTATATTCCCAGCTTGCTCCTCACCTGCCAATTTCATACGCTTATCCTCTTTTGAGCCAGTCGTCAAATAGCAAGGACACACTACCTAAGGATCGTTGTGTAACCAATTGGGAATTCAAGGGCTTCGATATGCAGGGTTTTTTGTGCTGTACTTGGAATCATCTATAGCTGTTTAGCAATTCGGGCCACAGTTGTGACTCCTTTTCGCTCCTTTTGGCCATGATTTATGTCCTCATACAGTATGCAAACAGAGTTCTATTGACCCTAACCACTATGTTCACAGATATTGTACGGTATATTCACAGACAGCCAGTGCTATAGCCGGGCTCTCCGTAGTGTAGTAAAACAGTAGCGTGGATGTCTTGTTGGCTCAGGAGTCAGTCAAGGATCGTTAGCGACATAGAATGGCATATGAGATCATCATGAGTCCATAGCCACTCAATGAGACTCAGTGTCATTCAATGTCACTTCAAAGATGACACTTTTGAGATGGTGTCATAGCTCCTTCTGTCTGAGTTGTTGCTCTCTCTCACTCGGGGGTCTTTGAAGACCTGCTATGACATAGCAGAGTGTCCCAAATATGTCAGATAGGCAGGCAGGAAGGCAGAGTATTTTCCTCCCTCTCCTGACAATTTTTTGTTGGTACCCACCGGCATCCATCAATGATTGACACAGTAAATATCACATTCATTATGAGTCCTATCAACGTGTGTCCCTTGTAATTGCATGTGTCAGTTAATAAGAAACAAGCTCTCAAAGCTTTGTTTTGTACTTGTACTTTGTGTTACAATTAACTGGGATGTGGTGAACTGTAAAACCCTGAAAAAGCCTTTAAAAATCTTTAAAATCAGTAATAACTGCACTGTCAGACAATGTCCATTTTGTCCATTTCATCAACTCTGTCAAACTGATTTGGATAGAGGAGCAGATACAGAAAACTTTCAGACCATGAAAGTACTTAAATCTTAAATCTCTTATTTTTCCACTCCAGGGGATTGGAGGCTCCACATCATTGGCTGAAAATCCCTGCAGTACTGGATAATAACTCTACACTGATAAGAAGAAACTAATGGTTTAGAAAGACAATTTTTATTGCTTTTAAAGGTTGCTAGTGACCACCATCAAAGTTAGTCTGCTTTAGCCCTGAAAAATAGCCAAGTACAGGAAAGAAATGGCGAGGAGAAACAAAAAGGAAAAAGGAAAGACAAAAAACTTTTTGACAGCTGTGGGGGTGGATTTCACCCAGACAGGCTCTTTACACAGCTATAAAAATACATTGGGCATTTGTCTCAGTTGGGAGAACATGGCTAAGAACCTACATTTTTTTAAGTGCTTGAACTCATTTCAGAGAGTAAAAAAGTATTTTTAGGGAGTTGTGAAGAGACGTCTGTCAAACTGGCACACTAATGTGTATTATGTCACAAACACAACTGGACCTTTTACTTACTCTACAGAGGTGATGGGGGGGATGCCGTTGCGCCAAACACCTACCTAACAAAGAACAGAAAATGTCATATATTTAGTTAATTAGTGTGTTGTTTGGTCTGATAAATGGATGAATTCTCCTTTATTTATTGACTTTTTATTTAACTAAGAAAGGCTCATTGAGATTAGAAATCTCTTCATCAAAAACATCCTTGCCAAGAATGGCAGCAGCAAGTCATTATTTATGTCACGTTTGAAGGATGAGGCAGAATCAAATGCATGAGCAACTGAGGTTTTGATGCAAGTCAACAAAACCAAGCACCATGCGCTGGAAATTATGGAGCCCTGGAGGTGACATTGAATGTTTTTTTAAAATCAAACTTACTTTATAAAACGTGTTCATTTTTAAAACAGGCTCTTGTTTTTCTGAAAATGCGCCCTCATTTTCTAAAACGAGAGGACGTTTAAAAAAACTGGAGCACATCTTAAAAAGTCAAGAGCATGTCTTCAGAAAAACTAGAGCACATTTTATAAAATGCAGGTTCTATAAAAACAAAATCATTCACTTTCACCTCCAGGGCTCTGTATGAAATATACTGAATATAAGCTAAACAGCAAATGCCAACCACACCAGCTAGCCAGGCACGTAACACGTAACAATGATCCAGAGAGACTGGGAGAAAAGTGCTGACCTAAATACACAGACTAACAAGGAGAACAGAATTAGGTGAGGGCTAAACACAGGTGAAAGGAATTAACTGATTAACTCAATTGTGAACAGGAATGACCAAACAAGGACACGACAGTCCCAAGGAGACACAGAAAACAAACCTTAATGATCCCATTCAGCTGGGACCGTTACAATTTAAGAATTGCAAAAATACAACATGAAACAAATATTCTAATTATAAAAAGACAATCATAATTCATAATCATACAAAGAGCAAATTGATTCCTAATTCAGTGAATCCAACTCAAAATCCTTCAACAATCATTTTCCTCCATTGATTTTTTTTCAAAGCATTCCAGGCTTATTGGGCATTTTTTCAAATAAAGTTTGGGCATTTGACAGGACTTGCAGAGAAGCGAGACCAACATTATGCGCAAATTACACTGATGTAAAGATGTGAAGTGCTGAAATGTGTATTGTTGCACCTAAACATCACATTTTCTACAGTGACATTGCAGACACAGATAAAGATAAACACCGTAAAATAGGTCAGGCACAATATATTTATATTTGTGTAATCAAGTCTGATAGTGCAGTTAATGGCATGCCCATACCAATACAATGATTGATTGTTGACTGAAAAATGCCAGTCAGGCATACCTGCAGTTGAGTCCATTTGGGAATTTACATGGACTCAACAGCATGATAAAATATGGTTGCTCTTTGCTTAAACCAGGTATTACAATGGATCACTTTGATTGGAATCCTAATCTACTGATTTGGCTAATCACAGTCAGTTTATGAAGGTGTGGATATAAACATGCCTTTATTGATTTCATTAAGTACCAGGAAGGACTTGATCATCAAACATCTATAGTTAGGCTTTTACTATGCATGGTCAATGACTGCAATACATGCAGGGGATTGCTTGATGTGTACGCTACCGTTCAAAAGCTTGGGGTCACTTAGTTATGTCATTGTTTTCCATGAAAGCATACATGGAATGAGTTGGAATAGAAAATATAGCAAAATAAATAGGACATTTAGTCATTGACATGGTTGGAAATAATGATTTTTTATTTAGATCAATAATTGTACCCTTCAAACCTCACTTTTGTCAAATACACCTCCATTTGCAGCAATTACAGCCTTGCAAATCTTTGGCATTCAAGCTGTCAATATGTTGAGGTAATCTGAAGAGATTTCACCCCATTCTTCCTAAAGCACCTCCCACAAATTGGATTTTCTTGATACATGCCTTACGGTCAAGCTGCTACTGTACCACAACAGCACAATATGCTTGAGTTCTGATGACTGTTCTGGCCACATCAGTATACTGTAGACAGAATACCAGCCTGACTACTTCTTCCCTAAATAGTTATTGCATAGTTTGGAGCTGTGCTTTGGGTTATTTTCCTGTTGTAGAAGAAAATTGTCTCCAATGAACCGCCGTCCACAGGGTTTTGCACTGCGTTGCCAAATTAAGTGATTGCCTTCCATCTTCAAGATCCCTTTTACCCTGTATAAATATCCCTCATCAACACCAAAGCACCCACATATCATCACATTGCCTCCACCATGCTTGACAAGTGACATCTTCTTTTCATTTGGTCTGCATCTCACAAATGTTCTTTTTTGTGATCCGAATACCATAAACGTAATTTCTCTAACACCTTTTTGTCAATCATCCTTCATCCAGTGCCTCTGTTTTTTTGCCCAGTTTAATATGTTATTTTCAATGGCCAGTCTGAGATATGGATTTTTTTTGTAACTGTCTAGAAGGCCATTATCCTGGAGTTACCCCTTCACTGTTAATGTTGAGATTGGCTATTTAATTAAGCTGCCAGAAGACATGTGAGGCACCTGTTTGTCAAACAAGTCACTCTAATGTATTTGTCCTCATGTTTAGTTGTACATTGGGGCCTTCCAATATATTTTTCTATTCTGGTTAATGCCAGCTTGCGCTGTCATGTGAAAGGAGTAGGTGACAATGTTGTATGCAATTTTCCGTTTCTTGGCAATTTCCTGCATGGAATAGCAGAACAAGTATAGACTGATGAGTTTCTCAGAACGAGAATTGACTGACGAGTTTCAGAATTAAGTACTTTGTCTCTGGCTATTTTGAGTCTGTATTTGAACCCAACATTTCTGATGCTCCAGATACTCAGCTAGTCTAAAGAAGGCCTGTTTAATTGCTTCTTTAATCAGCACTTGAAGTAATACATTTGTATTAGAAAACACAATATGCCTTTGGAGCACACGACTGATGGTTGCTAATAATGGGCCTCTGTATGCTTGATAATGGGCGTCTGTGTGTAGATATTCCATAAAAAAATCATACAGTAGTCATTTACAACATTTACACTGTATTTCCGATAAATGTAATGTTATTTTAATGTAAAAGAATAGTTGTTATTCTTTTGAAAACAAAGAAAATGTCTAAGTGACTTAAAACCTTTGAATGGTAGTGTATGCCTTTTTATATTCTCAGACTAGGAGAGCAATATTTTGGATCAACTTACATAGCAGAGATTCCTTTGAGGTTTTGCACATGAAGTCAATCTTTGCTAGAAATTCCAACTCTCATGGATTTCTCCACATTTTCAGTACTTTCAGTACTTCACAGACTGTCAGTGGTGCTTGGTAGACTAAACCTTGAGTTTTGTGTAGTGTAGTGTAAAATGGCTAGCCGCGTAGCCAGACCAAATTTAAATCAGGTAAGTCTCCATTATGCCTTGAAATAGGTTGTTTTTCTTTGCTTGGCAAGCTTTTGTGGTAATGAAAGTTTGTGGGCAACAATTGTTAATGTGCAGAGTACAGCTAGTTTTGCACAGAGTGGGTCACCCAACATCTATTTTCTTCTGTACAGTTTTTAAGCAATTGTAAAGGCTGCATAGACTACTTCTTTGTTAATGGCACACACATTTATCGAAACAGAATTCAAGTTTACTTTCATCTATAGAATTCAAGTTTACTTCCATTTTCTCAGAACAGTGTTGATCCATGTTCACCATAGCTTTTAGAGAGCATGTTTTTTTTAATGTAACATCCTATAAAAATCCTAGGAGCCCACAATCCATTCAAAAGATTTTTGAAATACAACTTTTCCAGACACCCAAAATGTGATGTAATTTGGCCATTGGCATGTCCGATTGTTAATTGCGCATTTAAGTGGGTTATATTTTTACCTGACCTAATAACAAGAAACTTTTTTAAGTAACATCACCAGTAGAATTTGCATGGACTAGAATGATGTGCTCTCTATGCCGTATTAAGTTTTTGCCATGAGAATGCACAATCTACAGTGATTTATTAGCACTTGAATTGTAGATATTTACGTCATCGATGCAAATTGAAGGCTATTTCACCTTTGCAAGATATTTCCCAAAGCTCACTAAAACAGTGGTTAAAAAAATTACTTTATTCACCTAAAAACCCCTCTGTTATTATCCTGTCTTTTGTAGCTAAATACATGTTTATATGGGCCTCCTTGCGGACATCTGGACCGCAGATATTGATTGATAAGGGACTGGTGAAGTTTATAGGCACACATATCAATGCATTCCTGCACACAACGCACTCTCGGCTTATCTGTCTGTACATGCCAATGTAAAACTAAAATGGCATGTAAATGGTTATGTAAAATAAGGAACATTTCCTTTCTATTTTTCTATCCATACCATAATGCAAAAGGGTCCTGTCATGAGAATTTGAATGACGCTGTTAATTTTATCACAGTTTGTTTGATGTGATAGCAACTGAATATTCATAATGGTGACATTTTTTAACTCAAAATGGCTTCCTATTTTATTTGTAGTGCACAATATAATGAACTACACTGAATCCCAATATGTATTCAACCCTCTCTTCAAGGATCCCAGGCAATTGTATGTATTTGATATACACCATAGCTGGCACCCCTGGTTAGACTTGTCAGGTTTTCTTTAAACCCTTTACTAGTGAATCAGGGGTGCCTGTTCAGGGCTACAACATAATTGTGAAATTACTGGTAGTCTCGGAGGAAATGGATGAAGACATATGCTATACAGAAAAGCATAACTAGAAATGCGATTCTCTTTATGTTGAGATACCCTGAATAGGTACGCAAAGGTAGAAAAATGGGTGGTGTGAATGCTTCATCAGTATGGAACCAAGAAACATTTTGAACTCTCTGAGAGTGCTGGAGAAGGGGATAGACGACCTCTGGGTTAATAATATGGTGCATTGAGTATTCTCTATACAGAGAAAAGTGTGAAGCAAGTAACTAGAACATAGCTCATTTTGTTTAAAAATAATCTTGAGACGGATGAGAAATTAAAGGAAAGGCCTGAGTAAATGAGAGGAAAAACCTAACAAATGCAGATGCCCAGCACCTTACAGAGACACTTTATGTTGTTTCTTTATTTAATTTGTCACCCGTCTGTATTTGACCTCATGTCTCTAAACAACTGTCCAGCCCACTGGTGAGAGAGCAATGAAAGCATGCTGTCTGACCCAAACACAATCTATCCCAGTGTCTAATTGGGTGTGATGGAATAAAGCAAGCGTTAATTGTGTGTTGTGAAAAAGGCTCATGCATAAATTAGTTCATTTAAACTTGACTTGTTATGACAAAATATAATAAATGCAATGTCTGGCAAAATAAAATGTTTTGAAAGGAGGACAGTAAAAGGGCAAAGACTAAATGTCATCCATTACCAAAACATTTCTGCATCAAAAAAGGTTGTTGGGATGAATTTATGTAAACATTGAAGTGTTTGCCCAAAACTCTCATTGATTTCGCAAAGCAATGTTTTGCTCTGTAGTTAACACCCCTAAAGCATTTTAGTTCATGACCAAAATAATGTTTAAATGTCAGCATAGCTTTAAAAGTCAATATCTACTGAATACATTTCTATTTTAATAATACACTGTATTTTTTCTGGAATTTATGCTTCCCTGATAGAGACATCGGGATAGATAGATATGAGTTTTTGCTGAAAGATCACTGGGCTGGATTTGAAACAATGTGGCGTGTAGTCCAAAGCATGTGGCCTTGATCGCAGAACTCCCATAAGCCTTACAAAACCTAGTTTAAACATACTTTTCCAAGCATGACTGTACATCTACTCTGTTAGATGTGGTTCTGAAATTAGTAAACAAGGTGACCTGCAGTTAGATTCCACAATTGAACTTTGACCTATGTCTTAATATAAGTTATGTGGCTTTGAAACAAGCTGGTGTAACAATGCTGTTAACATACTGTTGATATGCATGATTTCCTTATGATGCGTAGAGGCTAAGAACTTGATTGTAACCATTGAATATAACCCATGACTGGTGTGTTTTTACGTAACTGCTAATACATTTCCTAAATGTCTACTATATATTGTCAAAACTATACAAAACCTTTCAAAACTAATTGGATACTCACTAAAACCCAGACGCACAGAACAACACAGCGTCATCCTGCACACTGAAATTCTTGTGACATTGCACCCAACAACTATGTAGTAAGAGTGAGGAAGAACATATAAGCAGAAAAATAGCCAGACAAAAAAATTACAATGATATAGCAACATAATACATAACACGGTACACTAGCAACAGTTTAAAAAAGGGGATTGTAAACTAGCAGCAATCTGGGAAGCATTATTGAACATTATAGATAAGGCAGCATGGCAGTAATATACATAACAATGCAAACTAGCAGCTATTTGGTAGAATTATTTAATATTATAGATACATATGAGAGTAATAAGCTGATGAATATGGAGGGCCCTGAAGAAGCAGAAGACAAAGTAGGTTCAAAGAGGAAGAAAGAGGAGGAGGGGTAGAGGAAGAGACAGAGGATGAAGAGGGGGTAGAAAGAGGAGAGGACAGGAGGGAGAGGAGAGTGGAGAGGAAGAGGGCACAGACAAAATATCTCAAATAATTTGAAGGCCACACAAATGATCCAATTAAACATCAATCATAGTCTCACCCTGAGCTGTACTGAGAAAGCAGCATAATCAAAGCAAATCTACAGTGGCCTCAATCATTAGAACATTCCTGAGAGAAATCAGGTAAGTGCATTGCATTACTGGATCACATGTCACCTTTATACTAGTTGCTAAATGTATATTTTTCTCATACATAGATAAGAATGGAACACTGCACAAGCTCTGCATCTCTCAGAGCAATAAGAACATGCTGATATGAACATGGTTCTACAGAACAACACCACTGACCTCAAAGAAACCCAACAAGCCAGGACAATCAAGTCTTTCATAGCATTCAAAAATGCTGTCGATTCACAGTTGATCATGTCCTAAAGAGAAATGCACTTTGCCAATATGAAGTATTGTTAAGCTAAAACACAAGACTACCTGTGCCTAGTCCTACATCATCAAGGGTCTTACCTAGCAGGTAGAGTAGCACACACCGCTCATCATGTGCTTACAACTTTAAAGTTCCATAAGGAAACTAATGATTTCTTTTCTCAAATTATTGTGCAGTTAGATGGCAGCCCAGCATTTTTTGAATACATAATGGAAAATGATAGTAAAAGGTTTATTCTAAGCGCCAAATCAAGAATATGTGAGGTTACAACATTTAGTAACAAAAGCAACTTAAATATTTTCCTGTGTCATTACTGTACTATTTTGTCTACAACTCTACTGTGCGCTAAAGCCGCTCGTAAGAGCAGTGGCTCACAACCCTATTCAGTTACTGTACCACTGACAGAATTTTGCTCTGCATGGGGTACACTTGAAGTACCCCCTCATGTTCATTTCACTAGTACGCCTATGGTGTCATGAGTGTTTTCAAGTCCCCTCTGTGGAGAGGCCAAGTACACCCAGGGGTCCTAGTACCCCTGCTTGGGAACCACTGCGGTAGAGTGTATAAGAAGTTTACCTACAATATCCCAGGACTATAAAATATAAATACGGAAGCGAATAGTAATTTGTCATTTGTTTACCTGGAGTAGGACAAAACTCTGACTGAAACATCTTCATAAAACTGTAATGAGGAAATTTCTATAGTTTACATATTCTTTTTATTACTTTGGGGAGAAAGCCTAAAG
Source organism: Esox niger (assembly GCA_016801105.1). NCBI lineage: Eukaryota > Metazoa > Chordata > Actinopteri > Esociformes > Esocidae > Esox > Esox niger. Next base: position 44,276 of record JACXGJ010000094.1, on the reverse strand, counting down.
TGGACATACGTACATTTCCTAACAATACTGTGGAAGGAAAAAGGCTAAGCTGGCCTAATGTTTGTTCTCATACCATGCATGGCATTGTTGATATTTTTTTATACATCTTTCCCTTTATGGAAAATTTAGAGTGTGACCTTAATTTCAGATAACTGATAAAGTCTGAAGTACAAAAATATGTGCCTTGAAGTTGAAGAAAACATTCAGTACACATAAAAATATGCAAAAAGAGAAAATCAGAAAGAAAACTGTAAATATCAGCTTCTTAATGTTTTAGAAAGATAAGGCTTATAATTTGTGCTGATACCAGGCTGCAGCCCAAAAACTAACATGTACATGATGAGAAAAAGTATTTGGCTGTTTTTCAAATTCCTCACTATTCTTTCATATTTTCATGTATTTGGATCTTCAAAGAAAATCTGAAAAAAAACAAGGGAACCTACATGAACAAATATGGTTCATATGCTTATATTATGTGTTTAATAATGAAATGTATGCAACACCTAATGGCCTCAAAACTCTTTGAAAATGTTACTGACCCTAGGTCAAACTCAAAAACATTGTAAAAAGTATGAAGAAAAGGAACATCTGAAAGTGGAAAAATACAACGTCCTCGTGTTCTGAGTGCTCCATCTTTGTTTTCTTACCTCATGCAGCTTGAGAACATCAAAAATAATGTCACTTGTTGCCATGGTAGTAGCTGGACGACGGGTTTCGATAGGACTTGTTTTGACATATTCCCAGACGTAACAGAGGAAATGAACAGACGGAGCAACTCATCTGCTTAGACATAATTCATACTGTACATAATTCAAAATGAAGAAACCTACAGTGGGGAGAACAAGTATTTGATACACTGCTGATTTTGCAGGTTTTCCTACTTACAAAGCATGTAGAGGTCTTTCATTTTTTCAACTGTGAGAGAATCTAAAACAAAAATCCAGAAAATCACATTATATGATTTTTAAATAATTAATTTTAATTTAATTGCATGACATAAGTATTTGATCACCTACCAACCAGTAAGAATTACGGCTCTCACGGAGCCTTGTTACCTGTATTAACTGCAAATGTTTGAACTCATTACCTGTAAAAAAGTCACCTGTCCACACACTCTTTCAAACAGACTCCAACCTCTCCACAATGGTCAAGACCAGAGAGCTGTGTAGGGACATCAGGGATAAAATTGTAGACCTGCACAAGGCTGGGATGGGCTACAGGACAATAGGCAAACAGCTTGGTGAGAAGGCAACAACTGTTGGCGCAATATTAGAAAATGGAAGAAGTTCAAGATGACGGTTAATCTCCCTCGGTCTTGGGCTCTATGAAAGATCTCACCTCATAGGGCATCAATGATCATGAGGAAGGTGAGGGATCAGCCCAGAACTACATGGCAGGACCTGGTCAATGACCTGAAGAGAGCTGGGACCACAGTCTCAAAGAAAACCATTAGTAACACAGTACGCCGTCATGGATTAAAATCCTGCAGCGCACGCAAGGTCCACCTGCTCTAGCCAGCACATGTCCAGGCCCGTCTGAAGTGTGCCAATGACCATCAGGATTATCCAGAGGAGGAATGGGAGAAGGTCATGTGGTCTGATGAGACAAAAATAGAGCTTTTTGGTCTAAATTCCACTCGCCGTGTGTGTATGGAGGAGTGGGCCAAAATCCCTGCTGCAGTGTGTACAAGCCTGGTCAAGAACTACAGGAAACGTGTACTCTCTGCAAACAAAGGATTCTGTATCAAATAATAAGTTCTGCTTTTCTGCTGTATCAAATACTTGGCATGCAATTAAAAATGCAAATTAATAATAAAAAAATCATACAATGTGATTTTCTGGATTTTTGCTCCAGATTCTCTCTCTCACAATTGAAGTGTCCCTATGATAAAAACAAACCTCTACATGCTTTGTAAGTAGGAAATCCTGCAAAATCAGCAGTGTATCAAATACTTGTTCTCCCCACTGTATATGGTTTGTAAGTAGATGGTTTATATTCTGTATTTTCACATTATGTGTGCTTGATTTTGAAGCTCTGAAGCTGCTAGGATGTGAGACAGCCATCATCAGATCCTATTTGTTTCTGAAAATCTTTGCCTTCAGTGCTGTTTCAAGTCAAACAGTGCTTAATTGGATTCAGGTTCGGTGATTGACTTGTTTGCATTTTCCACTATTTGGCCCTGAAAAACATCCAGTTTTGCTTTGCTGGGTATATTCCAGTGCTGCACCTAAAGGTGATGGATGGAAACCCTGAGCTGGAACAGTGAAAATATGTTGTTTTGTCCTTGAGCAGAGCAACTGATAAATACACAAAATTTTCTTCCTTTTCACATTAAAAGTATTGGGTAAAACACATGGCCACTGGATTGATTTAAATAATGATGAATTATTCTGACAGTTAGCAATGCCACTTTGTACATATTAACTTCACATTATATATTTCTTAAAGTAGCTTTAATCTGAGCAGATTTTTTAAAATTCTTTAATTAAAACTTCCATTTATAATCTCCTGTTGTATTGGTTTTCAAAATCACTATAACATCAGAATATGAAGGCATTATATCATACACATAATCAAACTGCAATGGCTTTTGCATCTTCCCTGTTAATTCCATTTCAAACTGATATTTCCATCTCTGCTGATGAAACTAATCACATGAAACATGTGGCTTGTATTTCCTGCAAATTAAATATGGAAATGTTTGCTTATATCCCTACCACATTGCACAGAGCTGCGGTAATATGAAATATAGAAAGGTATAATCCAAATATTCCCTAATGTTGAATAAATGGATGACTTACTGATTCCTGTGTATGGCCTTGACGGCACCTCTTCAGTAAACTTTGGAATGCATTGCACTTTTACATCATGTGATAGGAATCTGAAACTTACTAACAAAATATGATGTTGTGATGTAATTATTATATTATATTACATTGGCTGTTAGGAATGAATATAATGTTTATATTCATTTCTATAGTGGTTTCATTTAGTATGCTGTAACCTAGGTACTATTTTCCCAAAACATAATACATCCTCCTACTGATATGACAGTTCCTTTCTTCCTCTGCACTTTCCCCTTGGCATCACTCTGGTACTTGTAATTTCTCAGCTGTCTGCAATACCTCCAGAACTCTGTAGGATCTTTAGTTTTTGCGTCCGTCTAGTGTCTTTACAATACGCAGACCAGCCTCTGTAGTCCTGATCTGTTGGAGTAGTTTGTTGTTGTTGTCCTATCTTTATTGTCACAGGCATCCACTGTCACAGTCATCCACTGAAGAGGCCCTTCTTTCCACCCCTCGCCGTCGCTGAACTAACCGGTACGCTTTTATCTCTTCCTCTCAATGTACCAAACAGTTGGTTTTGTCATGGCAAATGTTTTGGCTACGTCTCGGATTGATTTGTTTTGAATTCAAAAGTTTGCTGCGTGCCTTGCGGTGGATTTCTAAGTTACATTAGTCACAAACCCATTATAGCAGATGTCGTGGTGGGTGTATCAAAATGCTTGTGTCTAGGCTCCAGAAACAATGAACTCAGTTAAATCTGAATTAACTACTATAAACCGTGCACCCAAACAGAGAAGATTGGCGAGCAAATTGTCTAATTAGCTGAACACTAATAACATTATAACCAGAGGCCGACCCCTGGCAGAGTGCCAACAAGACACCATCTGTTTTTCAGGGTGTCCACCAAACCCAAGAAAAACAGTATGCTCTTTCACTGTTACTTTCGCCTCTCTCCCTGTTCTAACCCTCTCCGTCTCGCCCTCCATGCTCTCTCTCTCTCCTTGTGTATCCCCACATCACCACCGCACTCTGGTAGATCAGGCCGTTCTCAGTGTGGTCCCTGGTCTCCACTGCCTGCAGCTGTGTATGCGGCATATAAAGTGGATGCACAGACTATGACATGCTGGTTCTACACAGAATACATCAAAGCAATGCACATGGGGTACACAGTATATGAATATACATCTGACAACGTTTTGGCTTCGTAAACAATATTAAGCATATCACCTCATTTGCTCCTCTCTGCAGGGGTAATGCTTGCTGGCAAATGAATAGTCCGATTTCTTTTGTACGCCATCGAGAAGACTTCGTATGCATCTCAGTACTCCAAACATTCTCAAGGGCCGTGGGGGTATCTCAATAGTCTCGATTATCTCCATACACCGGTCTCCCTTTCCTCTGCACGAGGAAATACTGTACCGCAGGGGTGAATATAACACATGGCCGTCTGTGGGGGATTTTCCTTTCCAGTTCTTTCAAGTCAATACCAATGAAGGGACAGGTGAGAAATGAGCAAAGAAAAACATTGTCAATTCACAATCTGTGTGTATCTGCAAGAGAGCATCTGGATCAGAGGTATCGCCCCAGTGGGCCTTGAGTGCTACACACCTAATGTGTTTCACTTCTCAGACCTGGAACACCAGGTGTGTTGAACTCAGACATTCACTAAACTGAGTGATCAATTAGCTCACTCAGTCTGGTTTGGTGTCTATTCCAGTGTAGGTCTACAGTTAGCGGCGGAACATTTAGATTTCTCAGGTTTCCCCCTCCCTGTTTCAGTCAATTCCTTTCAGTTGTGTTGCTGTGGAACATGACCTAGAACAATCGTGTTTTTGTCACCCTTTGATCCCTAGTTCAGTGTGCACTGTTTGTTTGTGTGTGTATCCATTTGTGTGTGTGTATGTGTGTGTGTGTGTGTGTGTGTGTGTGTGTGTGAGGCTTATTGATTTCCCCCTATCTTAAGAAGAATATGAGGCGGCAAACCGCACTGCTGTGTGCCTAACACAATGTGTCTACCCGTTCAATGTAGTCGTCTCCCTTCTTCTCAACGCTTTGTACATTTCCTGGATATTAAAGCTCCTTCTTGTGAGTTTTGGTTCACAAAACCTTTGTTTTAAGAGGATGCTGAGTGGTTACAAGAAAAAGCGCTAGAGAAACTTTTGTAACAGTGAGAAGTGTTCCACTGCCTCCCCAGAGGCCTGGTGCATACAGACAGGGAGCTTTGAAGATACCCTTCAGCAGTCACAAACTCGTGTCAGAGCTCTGCACAACCTTTTATAGAAGCCCAAAGGAACTGTCTTTACACCCAACTCAGATATTTCCATCCCCCCAATCCCCCCCCCCCCCCCCCCCCCCCCCCCCACACACACACACACATACACACACACACACACACACACACACATGCACTAGTATACACATGCACGGACAACAAATCCCCACATCCCCACATTCTACTCACAAGCACATTCTGTGACTAATTATCATATCAAGGTCTACGGAAAAATGATCCCTCATAACCCGGGCTGTTTAACGAGGAAAGAAAAATAATGGGACGCAAACTCACACATTCTCAATAGCACACCTCCTCTTGTGAAATGTTATGGATTACAAAGAGCTCTGCTCTAGGACCAGATGACGAAACTGCAGTTGTTCAGATGGACAGAGAGAAATAAATGATATTCTGCATACCACCCCATTCCCTTCATAATGAATGTATTGGGGAACATTTGAAAAGCAATTAGCCCTTTATCTTGGTTGACCTCCAACCCTGAGTGCAGACCAATCACAGAAAACAGAGACAATAACTGTGAAAAACACAGATTATATGGCAGCGGGATAGTTGGATCTAATTTCAGGTATACGTGTCCAATTTCAAACCACTATTCGAGAACTCTCCAGTTATTCAAGTGATTAGGATTAGAATATTTTTAATAAGAGGAATGGTTAAAATACCAAGGTTAACAGCGAGATAGAAGTAAATGTGATTATTCAGTGAGAGGAGAGAGGTGTCTGATTGCAAGTCTTGTTTTGACACACACATACGCATCCAGCCAAGATATTTTTATTTTTTATTTTTATCTTCTTTATGCAGTGACACAGATCCCTCTGCCATCGATGGTCCATTTACTGGTTTACTCTACTGTGTCACTGATTATGTCCAACGCGTTTTACCCACACAGGCTACGCAAAAAATATATATTTTTTAAAACAGCTATGAGCAAGCAACCAGTCCAAATCCCTGAACAAACAAGGTTTACAAGAGACATGCTGCCCTTGAGCAAGGCACTTAATCTTACATGATTGTGTATGTTTCTCTGAATAAATGTCTGCTACCTACTTTACTAAAATGTTATGTTTGCATTTTGTGGATCTTTCTGTTGGTCCTATTGTGTTACATCATAAACTCTACAAATAGTTCAAAATAATTACAGATACATTACAAAAAAGTAATGATTGCAGAATTATTCCCCCCCTTTTGTAAATGTTTGGTAGAGACACATTTGGCAGCAATTACAGATATGAAGCTAATTGGAAGTCTCTACTACCTTGGCGCGTCTGGGAACATTGCTCAAGCTGTGCGAAGTTGGATATGAACATTTGGTAAAGAACAATTTTCGACAATTTTTACGTATCATCAGTAAAATGGAGATCCAGGCTTTGAATGGGTCACTCCAGGAAATAGTTTTTTTTTCTAGTGTTGTGACCAAAAAGCTCTATTTTAGTGTAATCGTATCACATGTAATCAAATCTTCTTCCATGTGGTCTCAGAGTCTCCCACATGCTTTCTGGAAAACTCTAGGTTATAGCTAGATTTGATTAGTTGTTTTTGGCCACTCCACCGAAAAGGATACAATTGTGAAGCACCCAGGCTATTGTATGCACAGTTTCTTCAAGCTCAGTCATGGAAAACTTTGTCTCCTTTAGAGTTGCCATTGGCTAGTGCCCTTCTAGACCAGATACACAGTATTTCAGGATGGCTTGTTCTCCACAGATTCACAGTATTGCAAAAAAGTGGACACCATTAGATCTGTAGATATATAAATCTTTAGATATTTCACCCCATGCATCCTGAAGCACCTCCCACAAGTTGGATTGTCTTGATGAGCAATTCTTACATACTATGCACTCAAGCTGTTCCCACAACCGCTCTAATGGGTTGAGATCCAGTTACTGTGCCGGCCACTCCAATATAGACAGAATATCAGCTGGCTGCTTCTTCCCTACAATTTCCTTGCAGGGTTTGGAGCTGTGCTTTGGGACATTGTCCTGTTGTATAAGGAAACTGGCTCCAATGAAGCACCATCCACAGGGTTTGGCATGCCGTTGCAAAAAGGAGTTACAGACTTCCTTTGTCGATATCCCATTTACCCTGTACAAATCTCCCCAATTTACCAACACCATTACACTCCCAGACTATCACATTGCCTTCATCATGCTTGACAGATGGTTTAGAGCATTCCTTGAGCATCTTTTCATTGACCTGTTGCTGGACAAATGTTTTTCTTTGTGAGCCAAACACATTAAATATAGATGTGTCTGTCCATAACAATTTTTTCCAAGTTTTCTCAATCCAGTGTCTGTGTTACGTCCCCTGTGTACTGTTTATGTTGTGTGCGCCCTTCTCTATACCCTCCCCTGGTGTGGTGAGTTGCTGCTGACGACGTGGGCATGACCATCAATCTCCACCAGCCAATCCTGAGCGTCTCACCGCCCTAAAAAAACCTTTTGTTTGTGTTAGCTTGGTCAGCTTGTCATTTTGTTTGAGAATGTGAGAAAGCAAAATCTTTTTATTAGATTTAGTGTTAGAGTAGGTTAGATTGTTGTTTGTGTGAGTGGAAAAGAGGTGTTTATTTTTGTATGTGTAAACCTTGTCCTTATCCCAGACCTCTGCAGAGCAGGGTTAGGATCCGCATCCAGGCAGATCCGCATCCAGGCAGATCCGCATCCAGTCAGAACATTCACCCCCTTTTTAGTAGACCCTCATTCAGTGTGCGTGATCTTGGGTAGTTACGTTCTCCTCCTACCCAAGAGCCATTGGAGGGGGCGTAACCGTCTGTGTTATTTTACACTTCTTGATCTTTTAGTTTCATTGATCAGTCTGAGATATTGCTTTTTCTTTGCACCTGTGACTAAAAGACGTTGAGACTGGTGTTTTGTGGCTACTATTTAGGCTAGCATGCTCGACCACGTTACCTAACTCGAATTGATTCACCAGCTAATGTGATTTAGTAGCCCAAACAATTGCAAATCATATGTCGATAGCTAGGTTTTTCAAAACAAGAGTGTGTGCCAGAAAAGTGGGTCGGGTATATATGCTGGGCTGGCTGGCTGCAACGTGGTCTCAAGGGACAACGTAGACTATTTTACGTAAATCCATGGCATTTCGTATGATAGGTTAGGTTAAGTTAGGTTACATTATAATGCGCTACCGAAAAATATAACACATTATGAATTGGCTAAAACGTAACATATCTTATGAATGCTATAACAATGTAAGATGTGGAACGAACGCTATCACAGCACTGGGTTTACGGTTAGGTTTACGTTAGGTATCACAGCACGGCGATTAAGGTTTGGGGTAAGGTTAGAAAACGAATAAGGTTAGGTTAAGGTTCGATTAGGATTAGGTGTCACAGCACTGGGGTTCAAGTTGGGGTATGGGTTAAGTTTAGGTACCACAGCACTGGGGTTAAGGTTAGGGTGAAGGTTTGGGTTAGGGTTATAATGACAATCACTTGTGTTTGGGGCAATGTGTAGAGCACCTGTCTGCGAAGCAGAGTACCTGTTTGAAACAGGGTGCGCTTTGTTGGGGGGATTCTTACTCTAACGTTACATTACCTGACGTAGTATATCTTAGGATTTTGGCTGCCAAAGATTAACTTAAAATAGTCTGAAGTAGTCCCCTGAGACCAGGCTGGACATAATTAGTTGGCTCCAGGATAGAAACAACTGCATTCGCCATGACAACCGCCAATGCCACGGTGAGCCAGGCATGCTTGCCTACCCCACGGTCTCCTCTTGTTCTTGTAGGCAGGGGATTTGTCTGCCTTAGGATATGTCTACTTAAGGTAAGGTACCATTTTATAGTAGGCTACTACAGCCCGCCGTGTTGTAAATTGTAACATAAAAAAGAGCTTGTTTGCCCATCAAGATTGATGTCAGAAGATGAATTTATGTTCTGGGCAGTTTGGCAACTAGCTTAAAGTTACTGTCTTATTTTAATATGAGGGAATAGGTAGGTATTTCTATATAATATATTAGGTGATTATTTGTATATAACAAGGTTGCTCTAAGTGCTATGCACTAAATAAAATGATTGTATTACGAAACAATATACGGTGCACATTGAAAATAACTTAAATAAGTAGAAAAATGCCTATCCGGATTTTTCTAAATTAATAAACAAAAACCTGTCAAGGCCCATGTAACAGCACGAAATCGATATAATTAGGACGTTTTGCCACTGATCAACACAATATACTCCATAACGTAAAAGAGAAAAATGAAATCTAAATCATCTAAATTAATTAGAATCACAAAAGATAAAATAATTGACTGCATTAAGCATTCACCCCCTTTGGACAATATTTTGTGGAGGCAACTTTGGCAGCAATTACAGCCATGGGTCTACAACCCCATTTTGAAAAAAGTTGTTATGCTGCGTAAAATGCTAATAAAAACAGTATGCAATGATGCGCATATAAGTTATCCCTATATTTTATTTAAAATAGTACAAAGACCACATGTCAAGTTTTGAAACTGAGAAATGTGATTGTTTTTGGAAAAATACATGCCCATTTTGAATTTGATGCCAGTAACATGTGTTGCATCATCTCTTCTTTTATCAAGACTGTAAGCATTTGGGAACTTAGGAGACCAGTTGCTGTAGTTTTAAAAGTGAAATGTTTACCATTCTTGCTTGATATAGGATATCAGCGGCTCAAACAGTTCTGGTTCTCCTTTGTCATATATTTTGTTTCATAATGTGCCAAATGTTTTCAGTGCGTGACAGGTCTGAACTGCAGGCCGGCCAGTTTAGCACCTGGACTCTTTTACCACGGAGCCATGCTATTGTAATACGTGCAGATTGTTGTTTGTCTTTGTCTTGCTGAAATAAGCAAGGCCTTCCCTGATAAAGTAATCTGGAATACAGGATACATTGCTCCAAACCTGTACATACAGCAATTGGAAAAATTAAGAGACCACTGCACTTTTTCTTTGCTTTCCAAAAAAGTTGAAAAGAAAGGTTTTGAGTGAGGGACAGAAGCGATCAATTTGCAGTGGTCTCTTGATTTTAACATATTGTATTTTGTTCACAGACAATGGTGTTCAGAAGTTTGGGGTCACTTAGAAATTACCTTGTTTTCAGAAGATAAACATTTTTTGTTGGAAATCCATAACTTTCTTCTGCAACTCATCAGTATATTCTTGTTCTGAGAAAAGAAGGCAATTCCATGAGAGAAATTGAAAAAAACTGAATATCTCGTAAAAACGATGTACTACTTCCTTCACGGAATAGTGCAAACTGTCTCTAACCAGAATAGAATGAGGAGTGGGAGGCCCCATTGCACAATTGTGCCAGAGGACAAGTTCAGTTTGAGAAAATAATTTCTAGTTGAGAAACAAAATGTCTAGTTTAAGAAACAGATGCCTCACATGTCCTCAAGTTGCAGCTTTATTAAGTGCCACAAAGTTTAGCCACATGATGTTGCTAAGTTGTTTAGCTAAACCACCTTAAGAAAAACTATTTTAAAATGTAACCACTAGTCAGAGGCCAACATGATTGAATAAATCTCACATGTTTTTCTTATATAAATGTAATAACAATCTGAAAAGGAAGCGACAAAGCCTAGCTCTGTGTCAGAGCTGCGGAGTGAATTCAGGAGAAGGGACTGTGATGGACATTTTATCAATAGACACTCAAAGGAGTAAGACAGAGACAAAATTCTCTTGGCACAATTAGCAGTTTATTTGCAAATAGAGAGATGCGTCAAATGCTTAAAGAATAATCATTCGAGGAGCCTCTAAAATAAATTACATGAACAGCTCGTATTTGTTATAGTTAAAAGGGGTGTGGCAAGATGCCACCCATCAATCTTAGGTCATACAGGTGGGAGGGTTGTCCCCCCACCTTATCCTTCCCGCCATAATCTTTACTGTTGTTTTTACCTAAAGGGACAACTGCCCCACCTTCCCCCAACAATAACATTCCTAAGGAACAAAGGACAGATACCCTTAATGGTTTAGCCAGTTGAGCAGATGGTCAGAGAACCTAATGATTCTCTGAAATAATACAGATGCATGTAAACCAATGACCAGAGTTACATACTAGGTAATAGATAAGCAAACATGTCTCCAAAATACATTAGTTAAGAAATTGCCACAACAGGACGAGGAAGACGACGTAGTTTAGTTTATTCTGTATTTCATTGCGTAGCCAAAACACTCACCCGGCCCGCAATTGAAAGTGAAGAATGTTGTTGCCGCACTGGATTCGAATTGGGGTCACCCACATGAGCTATGGCTTTAGCTACTACGCCACAGTACTGCACACTTATCAAGTGACGGTATACCATCTCAACATAAGATCATTTGTCACGCATAAAGATCACGCAAAGTTTGAATATTTCGCTGGACTCCATTAACCATTGTGTTAATCTGACTAAGGTTTCTTATTCAAGTGAAAAGACGAGAGAATCTTATAGAAGGCAATATTTTTGTCTATCCTAAAGAAATCCCAATGCATAATTTTAAAATCCACCAGAAATAGTCACAATAAAACAGTAAACAGATAATATTAATATTTTAGACAACCTATAAGTTTTGCTGCATACTGAAGGTTGTAGCCAGCAAAACTTTAGTCTATCCTGAACAAATCCTCTTTTGCCACTGGCCATTTTAATAGCTTATTGGCCATTTGTGAATGACATCGATACAGTGACTATGAATATAGGTTATGATAATTGACTTTTTTCTTCAAGTGAAAAGACAAGAGAATTGTGTAGCCAAGTTTTTGTCAATCCTAATACATCATTCGAAAATCCACCAGAGCTGTTTTTAGGCTTCTTTTAACGTAGCTACTGAAGATTGTAGCCAGCAAAGTTTTTGTCTGTCCTGTCCTGTCCTGAATCCTAAGGCATAATTTGCTTTGACTGTGACAGGAGTCAAACGCAGGACATGTTGTTCCATAGTCTGCATCTCTAACCGGTACGTTTTTTTAACAAAGGGTAGTCAACATGTCAATCACTCACTCATTCAGTAAGAGAAATTTGCTGTTCTAGGCCGGCTCCATTTATACGGTCTGACAAAAACACAGAACGTCCAGGAACGACCCAAATGGAGGGTTAACCATTGTCATATTTTTGGAGGGCTTTTATCCTGTGGATAACCCATGTCATAAGAAAGGGTCAGTCCCTAACACAATAAAATGTCAAAGGGAGTAAATGCTTTAGTAAGAGCCACTGTATCTTTTGTTAGTATTTAATATCTCCATGGTTCAATACAATGGATCAATGTTTTCTAGAACCATTAATTGATAACCGCCAGTTGTTCACATCAATACATGCTCCTGATTGTTGCAGACAAGTAGGAAAGCAGGTTAAATTAGTGTTTGCTTTTTATTTTTGTGTCAAAGATTTTTTTTCTGGTGCATGTTTTTTGTCTTTCATTGTGCTAGAAAGCTTTCACGAAGGCTCCAGAAGCTTACAGGAGCATTGTATAAATCACTATGGTTTTGTATGTTCATAGCTTAATGTGGCACTTAAGCTTTGAACAACACCCTATTTCTTCTTTATAACTCACTTCCAAATGTATCTGCTTTTAGCAGCACAAGTGTCATACCAATCAAATGTGGCAGGCATTCAAAGGGAAGCCAGAAACTAGATACCTCTTATAATGGTGTTAACGAAAAAGTCAAACATTTATGGGGGAGGGTCTGTTCTATACTGCTCAACCAATCCAGGAAATGTGGTGAAATAGCCTTTTTAATGTGTAATGTTGTATTGTTTAAATGCATTAGTCGCTTCAAAGTCACTGGCTTTCCATTTCCCCTGAAATGCAGAACATTGGCTTATCAAGATGGAGTGAAGGGTATTATTAACCAACATACAGCGAATAGTCAGCTGATAGCTAGACATATTATTTATTTAAATGTTAAATGTTAAGTATTCTAATTATCTGAGGCTTAGTCCATAATGGGATCACTATCCTTTTCCCTGTAAAGTGCCTTGCAAAATTATTCAGACCCCTGACCTTCTCTGGTTTTACTGAGTTGCAAATTGTATACTACAATATTTGTATCTGTTAAATAATAATTATCTGACAATAAAAATCTTTTTTGTAAGGCTACATTGATTTTATGTTAAAACAATATGTATATGAATAACAAAAATATGTAAATGTGTTGCTTTTATAAGTAATCAACCTTAACACATTCATGTTTGGTTGTACCACCATTCACCATTGGTTAGATGACACTTGTGGACAGAAATTTTCAAATTGTGCCACATACACTCAATGGGATTGAGAGGACTTTCACTAGGTCATTAAAGGAAATTCACCTTTTTTGTTCTTGAGCCACTCCAATTTGGCATTGGCCTTCCTTGGATCATTGTCCTCCTGAAATGGAAAATTCCTCCCAAGCAGACTGGAGCAGATTATCTTTCAATGTTTCCTTGTATTTTGCTCCATCCAGAAGATGCCCAGTTCCTGCTGATGATAAGCAACCTCACTGCATGATATGTTCACCACCATACTTCATTCTAAGGATGGTTGATCTTTCGATATGGGCAGTTTGTAACTCACTCTTGGTCTCATTTGACTACAAAACATTTTCCATTTAAAAGCAACTAGGTGCTTTTAAATGGTACTTTTGAGTAACTGTGCATTTCTTGCCACCCTCCATAAAAGGCCATTGCTATGCAGCACTCCTGATATGGTTGACTGGTGTTAGAATCACTCCATTCCCAGGCATTTAACTCTGTAGCTCCTTCAAAGTGCTGACCTCTCTGTTTCTTCTATCACAAAAGCCTTCTCCTAGCCATTTCCTAATCTATGCATTTTCATTACTTTATCTCTAATGTCAGTAGAATGCACTTTGGTCTTAATATTCCTTTAGTTTAACAGCCTGCCCAATGATCCTTCAATAGTATGATTTTTATACAGAAAATGTGACCCCAACTTTATTGGTTCACTGAAGTAGGTAATGGGTAACTGTCTTCCTAATATTAATTTATTTAATTCATGTTTACAAATATTTCCCATTATGAAACCAATAACAGATTTTCAGTGTCAGTGTTTCGAAATAAAATTACAAACAGAACTAAATATACTCTTTGTAATTCTGTAAAATTATTGAAATGGTCAGGGGTCTGGATAATTACATTTAGGCGACTTATTTGTTAATATTTGTCTAAAAATATCAATCAATACTGATTCAATTTGTTTCACTCTTTGTTGTACTGGAGGTAAAACAGAGCTCTAGCCCTATAACCACCTTAAGTCTTCCTTGGTACGGCATGGCCAAGTCCAAAATCAATTGCCAGGTAGTGGCGTCTATTTAATTCAGTAGAGCGACGAGGGGACAGTACAAAAATCCGTTTGAGAACTTTTCTGGATGGCTAACCAAACACTTTGGCCAAACGCAACGCAGAACGGACGGTATACAACGAAAGAGAAACGAATTATATATTTTTGTTGTCAGGCAAGTCTATACCAACCACAGTCATCACAAGAGGGGGTATAGGCTACTGTATAATAAAGGCTCCGCTTATTTCCACTTAAGGCATTCGCTTCGCGCACCTTACAACAGGCGCAAGTACAGACGCACGGTCTCGAACAAGTTTGAGGCGTGCAATCCACCCACAGATCTCGAGTAATTGTAAATCGGACAGGTTTTTCAGATGAGTATCACTGTTATTTTCGAACCTGTTTTAAACAGACCGCAGAGAGTGGTCTTTTTGCCTGAGATTATTGGACAGGTGTTTCTGAAGGTTTCATGCGACGGAGTGACCTCCCTGATGAACTGTCTGGATAAAAGGAATAAAGTGTAACTTTGGAATTAGATTTTCTTGATTATAATGGTAAGGAATTTATGAAAATATAATTGTTTCATTATCATAATGTGCTATTGGTCGCATTTTCTAAATGGGATTTTCGGTCGGTTTAGGTGTTTTAACTGAAGTGTATTGATGTAATACTATCGAAATATTAATATAATACTCAACTTAAAAAACAACCATTTACACTTTTGTAAAAAAGCTTATTGTGATCGTTCTTCTGGCATATTAATAGTCTGGAAGATTTATGACATTATTAGATTTATATCATGGCTTTAAGTTTCACTAACCCACACCATGCACACTTTAATTTCCGATCTAACCTCAGAACATATTAAATTTTACACCTGGGAGCCATGAAAAATAGTTTTATGATCTTTATGGTTTTAAACTGAACCTTATCGGTTTATCTGTCTGAAACGAAGATTGTATTTTACAGATCATTGGCTCAGGGGTCTGTCAAATGCATGAACCACAGCTGAGTTAGTCCTTATCTCCAACTCCAGATTTCTCTCATGAACTAAAGGTTTGTGCCTCTGCGATCTCTGCATAAAAAGATAGAAAATAGCAATCTGTTAGGTGCTTGACAGGCACACAGATGGTCTACACTACCCGATTATTCTTTTGTATCCGTCTGTATTCTAAATCAGCATGCTGTAAAGCACTAAGCCAGTCAATCGGTGCCTGAAAAGACGTTGGAGCTATCTAGCAGAGAAAGGTTGACAGTCTATCAGGAGGTGTCTGAACAGCCTACGCGTTGTATGTTCTATTTTATCTGTTTCAATCTAAAAGCAGACCACTACAGTTTATTTAGACAGTGCCTGAAAAGACAGAGTAATCTGGCAGAAAAATCTATACAGCTATTGGTCGACCTTCTATTCTAGTGTTCTGTGTATGCTATTTAATTAAATCTATCCTATGCCACAAGACTGCTAAATCTGAACAACTTGTTCAACAATAACTAAAGGTTTCACCTATTGATAGGTCAAACCCAACCCACTGACTCCATTTCAACACTTTGAAAGTTGTTCCGAGTTGTTATTATTTAAATTTTGCTCCACAATGACTAAAATACAATATAAAGCCGTTTCTAGCTAAATACTATGTTATGAACCACTCGTAACATTTTGACGGAACATGAAAACTGTCAGTCATGGTATAGCGGCCACGAGGTTCATTACGTCATCCTATACGCATGAATGCGAATCGGTGGGATAAAAACAGTAGTAAAAACATACAAGCATCCGTTGAAGGATAAGGTCGCAGACTTGCTACTTATAGATCACCATATTGCATACTATATATATATATATATATATATATATATGTGTTTCCTAAATAGCAACCCAATGGGTACCAGTCAAAAGTAGTGCATACAAGGAATAGCTTCCAATCAGGGACACGTAGTCACGGACACTAAGTCCAGGCACTGTTGGTTCTACAGTTGCCCTCCCTCCCTCCCTCTCTTCCTCCCTCATATCTAGTGTTGCCTATTTAGCAACAATAGACGTATCTCTGATGACTCCAAGGCAGCTTTCATTGTCTGTGGAGGTGCCCTGACAAATTGGTGTAATGAAAACATTGTATGATATTGACATTACCCAAGGCTGACAAAGGCATCCCTCCCACAGTGTACTAACGCTGACATGCACTCCAATTTGACTCCGGCTTACTGATTGCGGTGTCCTTCCTTTCATTTAATTACTTAGACAAATTCAATTTACATTCTAATTTAAAATTGTTCCCAATCCCTAATAACTACATGTTTTCTATGATATCTAACGTGGAGGTATTGTGAGTAACCTTTAGGTTGCTATTTATTAAGGGATGAATATTGGCAAGTTATAAACTAAAGGGCAAGCAGTTCTCAGGAGGTGGGCTGTGACTGGGGAGTTTGCCGCATGATTTCCCAATGGTGTGTGTCTGTCGGAGGGGGTCCTGTCCAATAAAGATAGTCTTAGTATAGACTGTCAGTTTCAATTTGACAGCTTTTTACTCCATATTGGATTAACCATTTAGAAATAATTGGCACATTTGGTACATAATAATTCCACCATTTAAGGTTATCACAATTAAATTTGCTGTATATTCTTCAGCAGCATTTTAGTTTTATAACTTAAGTGCATGCACAATCAAGCAAGTTTATTATTCATGTAGCAGAATTCATACCTATAAGCTCTGTAATGTGCTTTACAATGAAAATAAAAATATAGAAATGCAATAGAACTGAAACAGTCAGATTGTTACAATTCTCTAAAGGGGACTGTACATAAACCTTAACAACTTGCATTCTCAATCCTCTCAATATCTCAATCCTTGCATTCCAGCGCTAGGATGAACCATCAGTCCCTTTGTGAGCTAATCTCTGCATCGATGTCTTACTCTGCTGTCCCCAGGTGGGACATTTATGCCCTGTCTGTACATGCATTTTATATTCATCCTCAATGAATTAGCTACCATATCTGTTTACTGAACAATAGAACTCTCAATGTATAGTCATGGTTGTAGGCTTTGCATTTGCATTTGAAGTTTGTTGTTGGTGTTTTTACCCATCCGAGGCATGGACTCCACTAGACCTCTGAAGATGTGTTGTGGTGTCTGGAACCAAGACGTTGCAGCAGATCCTTAATGTCCTGTATGTTGTAAGATGGGACCTCCACTTGTTTGTCCAGCCCATCCCACAGATGCTTGAATGGAGTGTGATATGGGGAATTTGGAGGCCAAATCAACACCTTGAATTCATTGTTGTGTTCCTCAAACCATTCCTGAACCATTTTTGCTTTGTGGCAGGGCGCATTATCCTGCTGAAAGAGACCAATGCCATCAGGGATTATGGATGACCTGAAATTGCACACATGGTCTGCTACAAGGCTTAGGTAGGTGCTACGTGTAGTTGCATCGACAAGAATGACAGGACCCAAGGTTTCCCAGCAGAACATTGCCCAGAGCATCACACTGCCTCTGCCGGCTTGCCTCCTTCCCATAGTGCATCCTGGTGCCATGTGTTCTCCAGGTAAGCGACGCACACGCACCCAGCCATCCACCTGATGCAAAAGAAACGTCATCACACCAGGCAACCTTCTTCTTCATGGTCCAGTTGTGATGCTCACATACCCATTGTAGGCCCTTTTAGGTGTGGTCAGGGGTCAGCATGGGTACCTTAACTGGAATGCAGCTACACAACTCCATACACAACAAACTGTGATGCATTGTGTGTGCTGACACCTTGCTACCAGTACCAGCATTAACTTTCTCAGCAATTTGAGCTACAGTTGCTTATCTGTTGGATCGGACCACCCAGGCCAGCCTTCGTTTCCCACGTGCATCAACGAGCCTTGGCTACTCATGACCTGGTTCACCGCTTCTCCTTCCTTGGACCACTTTTGATAGGTCTGACAACTGCAAACCGGGAGCACCCCACAAGAGCTGTCGTTTTGGAGATGCTCTGATCCAGTAGTCATCACAATTTGGCCCTTGCCAAAGTCACTCAGGTCCTTAACTTGAACATTATTCCTGCTACCAACACATCAACTTTGAGGACAGAATGTTCACTTGCTGCCTGATATACCCCAACCACTGACAGGTGCCATGACAATGAGATTATCAATGTTATTCACTTTACCTGTCAGCTGCTGATCGGTGTATGTGTGAACAGTCATTCAGACATGTTTTATACATAGATATACAGGATTGATGTGACTTTTAGTTCTACCTGATGTCCCAATAGGTCCGGCTTACCTCTGAATATTTAGGAAATGATGAGCTACTAAACATTAGGCATGGTGGTATTTTGTGCCGCTTGCTCCACAAAAAGGACAAATGATAGAAGTGAGGTTGAAATCACTTTTCATCCATTAGTAAGTGTAGAAAAAAATCTATATGATCACATACTTTCCTGTGTGTTTTTAAATCAATTAACAAGAAAACGAAACGTTGTTGGGTACATAGTTTTAGTAGTCTCTGCTAGCTTGCAACAGTAAATTATAAATCATGTTATTGCACAACAAATGTGCAATAACATGATTTCAACAAATATCATTATTACTGGATACTCAATGTTGGGTAGCTTTTGTCCAAAAAAAGTATTCTAGCTATAGCGAACACCTATTCCTGCCCTTCAATTACTACACAATAGTTAACATAACATATTCATCTAGCTAGCTAGCTCTGTTTAGTGTACTGTAACTACAAAAGTAATATGTACGATGAAATAAAGTGATAATATTTGAATGAATATAGAATACATGCATGTGTCATAATATAAAATCACTGTTAATTGTCATTACTGGAAATAAAGAAATACACCTTTGCACTGTATTTAAAGTACTATTCTGTGTCTTACTACATTGAATACAATATAGATATTTGTACTTTCAAATGAACAAATTAAAATAATTTCAAATTAATACGTTTGTTAAGGTCAGGTGTTTTGTGAAAGCACTTTGTGACAACTGCTGATGTAAAAAGGGCTTTATGAAATAAATTTGATTGATTGATTGAAACATTGTGTATGGTGATGTCCATGTGTTCCAAACCTCAAGCAGGCATTGCCTGCAAAGGATTCTCAACAAAGTATAAAAAAAGTACATTTTATTTATGATTGTGTTAATTTTCCAATTACATTTGAGCCCCTGAAATAAGGATTAGCATTCCTAAATGTTTCATATTATATTTTTATTAAGCCCCCTGAATTAAAGTTGAATGCATACCGGCTGTTTCATTTCAAATCCATTGTGGTTGCATACAGTGCCAAATTCATGAAAATTGTCCCTCTGGACAGAAAGTGCAGGGTTGTGAATGTACATGAGGAAAATGTCAATGTACATGCTAGCGGCCTAAACGAAATTGTCATAGTGCGCGATTGGAATTATAGATGAATAGACCAGGAGCTACTTTATTATTATTATTTGGTCAATTTGATATCCGGGCCAATATCCCCAGACGCCCAGGCTTAACAACACCACGGATTGTCAACATCGATATTCAAGTGTAAATATTAAGGAGAAAAGAGTTATTGCTGTTTTGGATTTAGTTGATAAGTCTCAAAACAAGCAGCTGTTTAAGGTGCCTCTGTATTTGCATGCGACCGAAAGGGAACTTGACTGCAGCACTGATATGCATTGCTAGTGAAGTTGGCTACCGCTTCTCCCTCCAATGTTGTTAAATTCACTCCAGTGTGTGGCCAATCAGTGTCTCCATCATGAACATTATGGTGTACTTCTCATGATCCCACACAGGCTAGTGATCTCTGGTTCAGTCTTGTAATAACTTTTGTTCAACTAATTAATACAAAAATATCAATAGGCCTAAAGCCTAATCATTTTCACAAAAATAATAATAAATACAAATAACCTGCTTACCTAGCCAACTACATTATTTTATGTAGTTGTCTTTCATTTTTATTTAATTTAAAAAAACATATAACATCTGTTAAGTATTTTTTGGATGACATACCAAACACAGCTTCCCTAGAACATTGTTGTTACTACAACACAGTTGTAGCTTAACGTGTTTGGGTTAACGTGTTTTGAGACGTTTCCGAAGAAAACACCCCCCCCTTACAACTAAAATCCTACAGCAATTTAAGAGGCTAACGACCACCCAAGCCCCAACCCACAAACTCACCAGCCCTTACCACAACTCCAGCAAAACTTTAGTTAAAGCTACATGCATGTAATACTGCCCCAAGCACCGGTACTTACTGTCAAAATGTAACTTTTTATACGTATAACAGACTGTCTAAACGTAAATTGCTTTATTTTAAAAAAAGTTATATTCACTGTGAAAACATGAATATATACCAATGCCAGTGACTTAATGTGCAAAGTTGTATGTTTCCATTGTGATGCCTGCAACACAAGATCCAAAGTAGTGTCAATGCAAGTCAATATGGCTGAAGACAATAGTGTCCTGAAACAAACAGGAACTGATGATGGCTGTAGTACAGGCCTGGCAGAGCATCACCAGGAAAGATGATGCTAGTGTCAGGAGATGTTTATGGGTGGGACACTTATGGGTAGGCTGTCATCGAATGTAAAGGATTTGCAAACAAGTCCAAAATGTCACTCCTTAATATATTTAATAATATGTAAATTTTTTCTATTACTTTTGGTCCCCTAACATGGGGAGACTCCAGTATTAAAAAGCAGATTTTTTTGCACAGATATATATACCCTGAAATTAGAGCTGACACTATGCAATTTAACCTCTTAGTCATTGATTCAAATCCATTCTGCTGGAATACAGAGCTAAATCAGCAGAACCTGTGTCCATATCCAAATTCTCATGGACTGCAGTGTACACATACAGTATATACAGCTCCAGAAGATATTAAGAGACCACTGCACCTATTTCAAATTGAACAGAAGCGTTCAATTTGCAGCGGTGCCTTAATTTCAACCCTTCTGTTCTTCACTCAAAACTTTCCTTTTCGACTTTTTTGGAAAGGAAAGAAAAAGCCGTAGTGACCTCTAAATCTTTTCCCGGAGCTGTATTGTATTAATAATTGCATCATATTGCAAGTCTGTATTTTGTAAATGACTGTGTTATTATGGAAATTTGACAATACAGCTATTTGCTATTTGCCTTCCCCAAAATGTGAAGGATTGCTGGAAATTGAATGCATAACTACATTTAATAAGGGCTTTAAATATGATTAGTAATATAAGTAGCCAACTTGTCCACTTGATGCTGTGAAACTAATCTGTTGTCCGCTAGTATTTTTAGTAGCTTTCTGTATGTGGGATGCACTGGTTAGCAGTGTCACCAACCTTTTTGCTTGTTTTCAAATGTTTTTGTATTGTTTTACTTTTAACCTTTAATCAGAGAAAGCATGCTTGGTTTTCATCAAGTTGAGTAAAACATAGAGAGAAAGAATATATGTACATATGTGTTTTGCTAGGTTCAGCAATCAGTGAACTTACAGTCAGAAATAGAAAGAACAGGAGGCAACCTATTGATTCGGTTTCTTCTTCCCATTCATCAATGTGACTGGGAAGGCCGAAGTTCATTCAGTAACTCAGAGAGAGATAGACAGAAAGAGAAACAAGAGAGAAAGTGATGGAGAGAGAAGAGAAAGAGGAGGGAGAAAAACACAGACTGAGAGAGCATGCACATTTACCCTGTTTTTTTCTTTCGCTCCACACAGGTGGCATGTCATTATTAAGACTGGTTTGAGAGATCACGGAACCAGAGCCACCATGGACTCCTGGGTGTTCCCCTCCTTGCCCCCTAATCTGACCGGCGAACCCATGATGTACGACAGCTTCATGCTAGCCAACGACTCAGCAGAACCCGATGGGAACTATACGGGCGATCATACATTCAACCAGACCAGCACTATGGTGATCACCTTCCTCTACTTCCTGGTGTGCGGTATCGGACTCTGCGGCAATGCCCTGGTCATCTACGTTATACTGCGCTACGCCAAGATGAAGACAGTTACAAATATTTACATCATGAACTTGGCTGTCGCAGATGTTCTGTTCATGATGGGGTTGCCGTTCATCGCCATTCAGCTGGCACTGGTCCACTGGCCGTTCGGTCCAGTGTTGTGCCGCGTGGTCATGACCGTGGACTCGCTCAATCAGTTCACCAGCATCTTCTGCCTTATGGTCATGAGCATCGACCGCTACCTAGCCGTGGTGCACCCCATCCGGTCCACCAAGTGGCGCAAACCACGCATAGCGAAGACCATAAACCTGGGAGTCTGGGGGGTGTCGCTACTGGTCAACCTACCCATTGTGATCTACAGCGGTTTGATCACCAAGCACGATAGCTGCTTCTGCACCATAGTGTGGCCGGAGCCTGAGGAGGCTTATTACACAGCCTTCATGTTCTACACCTTCTTCTTAGGTTTCTTCCTGCCGCTCATGGTCATCTGCCTTTGTTACCTTCTCATCATCATCAAGGTTAGTGTTACTTTACCAGTTATGTCTCTACTGCAGTGTCCGTAGGGCAAGAGTCTGGAGTGATGTCCGTGTTACCGTGATGTTTGCACAACTCCTGTTGAGACAGCTTTCTAAGATTAATGCTGTTCAAATATGGAGATTGTACAATTTTTACTTAACCCAATTGTTGCGACTTACTGTACAGCATGATTTGATGCTTGCTGTGTCATCGCTAATCTACTGTTTTCTTATGTTTTTACCATTACAGTGTATTCCAATGAGATTTACAGTTACTGTGTTTCATTTGCTATGAAATCTATTCTGGATTGATTATGTTTGTCATTTAGGTGAAGTCTTCGGGGATCCGAGTCGGATCCACAAAAAGAAAGCGCTCAGAGCGGAAGGTGACTCGCATGGTGTCCATTGTGGTGGCCGTGTTCGTCTTCTGCTGGCTGCCATTTTATGTCTTCAACGTGACATCGGTGACCGGAACCATCTCCACCACGCCCTTCCTAAGGAGCACCTTCGCCTTTGTGGTGGTCCTAGGTTATGCCAACTCGTGCGCGAACCCCATTCTCTACGCATTTCTGTCAGAGAACTTCAAAAAGAGCTTCCAGAACGTTCTCTGTCGGAAAAAGGTGGGCGGGCTGGATGAGATTGAGCGCAGCAACAGCAGACAGGACAAGTCACGCATGATTAATGACCCTACGGACACCCAGAGCACGCTTCTCAATGGAGACCTGCAGACCAGCATTTGATGCCTATTTAATTGCACCGTTAATGTGTGATGTATACTGACATTTTCGATTTCACATCATAGCTGCCCAATCCCCACAAGCTCAGCATCACACATACAGATAAACAGAAGCATGTGCGCACACACACACACACACACACACACACACACGCACACACACACACACGCTGAAGGCAGGATTGTCACTGTGACCTGCTGTCATGCCCTCTGAACAACTGCAATGTTGATGGAATATCACAATTAGAGTTGAGCTACAATCTGTAGTGGATACAGTCCTGCTTATAAAGCCCATACATTGTAATATAGCTATAAAAGAGTACAGTACATTTTGTTGAGGGTTTTCCCTCTGGTGTTTGGATGGAAGTCAGTGTCCTGAGTGTATTATTGTCACCAGAAAGAAGTGGCTAATGATAGGACCAGACCAGTGTTGTTTCTTAAACCCAGAAAATAAATGAAGGATGGAACCAAGAGGTATAACTCGGACAGTTACCTAAAGTAACCCATTTGAATGACATCCCACACAACTTAACCATGGTGAACACATTTTACACTGGTTGGTGTGAACCTTGATGAACACATTTTACACTGGTGGGTGTGAACCTTGATTTCTGTCTTTATCTCGCATTTTCTTGGAAACAATGGATTATGAATGTAGGAAATACGACAAAGTGGACTATGGCTATAGCCAGTGGATATTGACTTTTGCAAGTATTGTTTGCTTTAAACAACAGGTTCTGCAGAATGTGGACTTCGTAACAGGGCTCAGATAATTTACTGAGTAACACAACCATGAGAATGACCTCATCCCCTCTGGATCACTACGACAAAGCATGGTTCATTGGTCAAATTCCATTAAACAGAGAGAGTTGGAACAGTTGTGATGCTGGTACACCTTCGATGACTGAAGAAGCCACGACTGTCCTAATACGCAAACTGCAGTGTCATTAATGCTTGTCACGATTGACACAAGGTGCAGAGCTGTAGGACATCCTTTCATTAACACACACAAAAATATCAAAAGGAGAGTATAACCGTTAACTCCAAACAATGACCGAAAAACAAAAGGGAAAACAAGGGCAACTTAAATAAAGTCCCCAACCAGAGGCAATAGGGAGCAGCTGCCTCCAGTCGGGGATAATTAAACCTTAGCGCGCAGAGATGCCTAGACGCATCTCTGCATTCAGGCCCTGACTGGGTCCTCCAGGCACATAGAGATGCCTAGAGGTTCCCCAGCCAGGACCTAACAACACAGTGGTTATACTTAGTGTTCTTTTTTCTCTTATGGACACTTTTTATGTGGACAAATATTTAGCGTGGAATCATGGGCCTGCAGAATATATTGTACATACGTACATTACATACCCACTTGAGTTGTTGAATCATCTACCTAAGGATAAGTGATAGGAGTCCCCTAGTAACTGTACATGCATATTCACTGATATTTTAATCAATTTTATCCACACCTGTTTGTAATGAACCTTTCACTTTTATTCATGCTGTGTTTCAGTGATGCTCAGTCCGCCAGTGATGCTTAGAAATAGAGGATTAAGTTAACCTGGCAAACAAGTGTGGCCAAAGACAGCCATCGTAACATGGCAAAACATATGAGTGACAATATGAGTGCCAGTGCCATAGCAGTCTTTGCTCTAGATTCGGAACTCTGCTATTCCAGTTGACTCGTTGCAAAGTCTACCCAGAACGTTTATTAATGGATAGCAACTGTTTTTATCTCTGACACAACAGACACATGACGGGCAACTGGGGCGAAATGTTTTAAGTGGCCTAATAACTGTGCACATGGAGTGCTTACTACTGTGATTACTGAAATGCAGAGCATTTTGGAGTGTTTTTTTTCAAATCTATAATTCTAATTATATATATATATAACAGGAGTGGAAATTAAGCTCCTAAGCTCGCCCGCTCGCCTCAGGTGAGTAGTTTACATTTCGGGCAAGTTTAATTTTAGAACCACTAGTCCATCAGGCGAGTGAACTCTTGCCGATTTATTTGAAGGAGTTAATAATGATTCTCCAGCCCTCGTATTATGAGGCTCATTATCAGTCCGCCAATTTACTTTCCTTCAGAAAGTATTCAGACCCCTTACACTTTCATCTCATTTGGTTGTGTTAAAAACGGAATTCATAATTTCATCTTCACACAATTCTTCATTATGACAAGCAAAAACAACACTGACCATTGATTGAAAATAAATTAAACGTCAAAAATATAAGTATGAGGCCCTTCGCCATAACACTCCAAATTGAGCGCTGATGCATTCTGTGTCCTTTGATTATCCTTTTGATTTCTCTAGAAATGCATTGGGGGCATATCTGTGCCAAATTCTATTGATTGGACATGATTTAGGAAGGCACACAACTCACCACATGTTCCTAATCCACACAGTGCATGTCAAATAAAAAAAACATGGAGTCCAATGACACAAACATTTTGGGGGAAATGTAGGGGTCTTAATTATTTCCAAAGGCATTGTATATTGTGGCCAAACGTATTGGTACATTGAACATTAAACTAATGAACCAATATTTTGGTATCCCCATATGTATTTCTTTGGTTTGCACAAAATCTTAGTTTATTCCAAAAAGAAATCTTAAAATGGCCACAACGATGTTATTGCCACCTTCCTGAAGTAATTCTCCTGTACATTATAGATGTAAAGGAGAACGACCTCTTCTATGTACTTGTGTCCATAGTTTTGTTAATGCCACTTTGGTACATTTTCAGATTTGAAAGATTCTGAATCAAACAGAATTTCAACTTATTTTTAGAAAAATTTCTGAGTTAATTGAAAAAAGCGCAAGGATGTCAATGCAATCATGTTTTTATTTTGTTGTTGGTTAGTTGCTTGACAAAGCCCTTGTTGCCCTTGTTGGCACTTTGGTGTTTAAGGTACAGTACACTGTACGTTGTATTATTTAGACATCTCTGTGTGTGTGTTTGTGTGCATGTAAGTGCAGGCTACACAGTTTTGTATTTATGTGTAATGTGGTTGAAGGCCATACTTAAAAATGCACAAGTTTAAATGGTGGGGCTAGGATTTATTTCTGACTATGTGACCCGACAGGAAATATCTTTGACCCAATGTTATTATAGAACAGTATTTTTCTTTGTCAAGTTACAACCTGCAGTCCTGCTACAGTGACAAACTGAGACATTTTGTTGCATTGATGTATTAGCATTGAAGCCATTGGCCCAGGCTAATCACTAACCATACTGCTGCTAGACTGTGTGGACTCAATGTGTCATAATTGTTAATTCAGTGTAACAGAGTTCAGAATGTACCGGAAGTTCACTCGACAGCTTACAAAAAATGTTATGACAGGGCTATCCAATATGTACCCATTGTGTTGCTCAAACAGAACGTTGTCAAATAGGGCAGTCACATGTGTTGCAAAAGCAGATCAATGGATTTCACTCCAGGTAACGGGGTCAGACAGTGTAGGGAGGGATTCTGTTAGCAACAGCATGTTGGCGACGGTTGTATCATCATTGTGGCTGTAGTTGAGAATCATTTTATAGATTTTTTGATCAAAGCTGAAAAGGCATTTCCTCTTTTGTTTTTCAATCAGTGTTCCCCCGTCCTATTTTGAATCATCCCTTGTAGCCAAATGTGTCCAAAATATTGTCAATCTTGCACTTTATTCAAATTCTAAAATTTCTTACAAAATTTTGGGGGGGCATTTGGTTTGCACCTGAACAAAACCCCAAATTATTAAACATTTAAATCTTAGCTTATTCAACAAAGACATCCAAAATTGTCCAGACAATGTTATTGGCATCTTCTAGAAGTCATTTGATTTAAAATAGGCGACTCTCCTTTCTTTTTGAATTGAACCCACCTGTGGTAAGCTGCAGGTGTCTACACTATGAAAACAACTCTTTCAAACTGTTGTAATTGAGAAAATGAGTTATTTGAAGAGACTGCAAGGTTGCCAATACTTTTGTTCACAACTGAATGTCTTTGTTTCATCTAGTATTGAATACTACATTGTTCTTCATTGCTCTTAATTAAGCAGTGCTCATTGAATTCTGCATCATGCAGACTTGCTTTAAACTCTAAAGAAGAAACCGGCAGTGATCATGTCCCATTCAAAATGGCCCACAGAAAAAACACTGCAGACTCTGCTACAAGAACAACCATACTATGGATCATCTTGTCACTTGTACAGCGGTTTGACAAGTAGTCAAATGCTCATATTCAGGCTTACAGATCACTGTTTTGTTTGAGAAATGCTAAGCACTTTAATGGCCTCCTGTCCAAGCCGGGGCAGGATTCTCTCCAAGACAGCATCACACTGTCTGAGGTCAGCTCTTGCCCACAGGCCTGTGGAGCAGTGTCACAGATGTAGAAAAGCCAAGGTAGACAAAAATGGCTTGTGATATTTTCAACAGTCAACTGAGTGAGCCTTATCTATGGATTAAAGAGAGATCACAGAGTTTCTTCACTCCTCAGCTCCATATTGCAGAATGTAGTAAGTCAACGTTATTTGCTTTATACCCATTGAAGAAATACTCTGGAGTGGGAATACCTGTTCCCAGACTGCATCTTTAAGTGTACACCGAAATAAAAAAAGAAATGTAACGCAATCGCATTTAGATACTTCGCCGCAAACAAAGACCCCACATTATACGAAGGCAGGGAACATCAAACGGTAATGACACCGCTTAAGGGAAAAGTTGGCTTCAAAGTTATTCATCAGCACGATGCCCGATGTGCCTTAGTCTTTCCCCTGTTGAAGCTCTGGGGCCATTCTTGTCGGTCTGTCCACCTGTGTCTTTTGTTTTTGTATGCATGTTGGTCTGTCACGCGACAATGTGACCATGTACATGTCTGTGTGCAGGTGTGCTACTCATGTGGCAGAATAGGACTCAGAATGCCATTATCCTGCCTATCGTGTTAACCAGTGTTTCATCCCTTCCTCGTTTGTGTTGATTACACATAAGGATGTCCATTTAAAACAACTATAAAGTAAATGAAATATCTTAATGAAGTTGTAGAACATTCTTTAACTTGTATACATTTGTGCTGATTTGTGCATGGGATTGTCATCTTGGATATAAAGTATACAGCTTAAGGGACCCCTTAAGTTCCTGTCTTACTATATCCTTCCTTGGGTTGAGTTCATTTGTACCAAGAGGAGGAATGTTGAGTGAATCCAGAAAGGACGTAAAGAAATACAAACTCTGTTTTCGTTGCCAAACACTTATTACTATTTCTGTTACATTCCCGAAAAAAATTTGAGACCACTGCACCTTTTTCTTTCCTTTCCAAAACAGTTGGAAAGGAAAGTTTTGAGTGAGGAAAAGAAGCATTCAGATTGCAGGGGTCTCTTCATTTTAACCCTTCTGTTCCTCACTCAAAAACTTACTTTTCTACTTTTTTGGTAAGGAAAGAAAAAGGTGCAGTGGTCTCTTAATATTTTCCAGAGCTGTATATCTAGTCCTCTGACAATCTTTCTGACTGACAGTCGTAGTAAGAGCTTAGTGGTATTAATGGCTGAAATTAATGGCTGACATTCAGATCAATCCAAAGGTACATCGATAGATAGAAGAGCAGAACCAATAATGTTTTGTAGTGTTCTAAGAACCAGTATTGTTACATTTGTGGTAACCATTACTGTTGTTAACAAAACACTCATCGTTTTTTTTTGTTGTTTTGTAATTCAGTGCTTACAATTTTTTCTGTTTCATTTGATTTATTTATTTCATATTGCCTTATTAAAGGTGTCATTAGACTTTATTTTAGATTAAAATATCACATGGTGTTCTTGTCTGTTTATAAAAGCCAGCTGCAGTCTAC
This sequence comes from Esox niger, assembly GCA_016801105.1. Lineage (NCBI taxonomy): Eukaryota > Metazoa > Chordata > Actinopteri > Esociformes > Esocidae > Esox > Esox niger. Next base: position 14,967 of record JACXGJ010000094.1, on the reverse strand, counting down.
AGTATTAGGACTGAACCACGTGTTCAACGGACCCTGGGCTAGCTACACTGTATGTTGACCCTACAGAATGGCTACCCTCCAGTTTTCCCTTCGCCCACGTCTCTGGGAATGGCTGAAACACCTTAGGCGTATGTGTTGTTTTACACAGAGTAGTACATTTGGCGTTGGCCTGCACTCTGTGTGGGTGGGGATTTCACTTAAGGACTAATGGAATTTTGGATAATGTGTAAACTCTGCCCAAGTGGGGCACTGTGCCATGCATAACAAACTCACCCAGTCGATATTTCTGACTTCACTCACCCTCTTCTGAACCCTAAGCCCATGTATTTAAGATGACGACGTAGCCTGTGACTCTGCCAAATTTCTCAACAGCTTACATAACAACCTGGCTGCAATTTGAACTGACGTTCTAAACATACTATATATATATATATATATATATATATATATATATATATATATATATATATATATATATATATATATATATATACATATATCAGTGAAGCTGACAGGTGGGGACAACCGGTAACGTTGTCCCAGGCCTCAGGGGGGGCCCATTTGGTTGGCTTAAATATAATTATTTATTAGTCAGTCAATCTTGGTATTTAGTACCACCTAGCTAAAACAGTAAACAATAAAATTTTTATGAACAGTAACATCATTGTTATTTATTGGCCAATGGTTGGGTCCTAAACGTAAAATTTTGTCCCGGGCCCTGGGATTCCTGTCAGCATCAAGGCATTTAGATATGTATATACATATGTGTCTGTGTGTGTGTGTGTGTGTGTGTGTGTGTGTGTATACAGCTCCAGAAAAAAATTAAGAGTAAACTGCACCTTTTTCTTTCCATTCCAAAAAAGTTGAAAAGGAAGGTTTTGCGTGAGGAACAGAAGCGTTCAATTTGCAGTAGCCTTTTAATTTTAACACGTCTGTTTCTCACTCAAAACCTTTCTTTTTTACTTTTTTGGAAAGTAAAGAAAAAGGTGGAGTGATCTCTTGATTTTTTCCAGAGTTCTATATAGTTATTTATTTGTGTCTCCAGCACAATGTTTTACAATGTTTTGTCACTTGTTTATGTCATTTCCAGCCAGAAGAAACCTATTGGTACAAATTCAATATAGCTCAAAATTTTGAATGGGTATGAATACATTTGGGCTTAACCGTATATTTAAGGAAACTAACAATCTTTTGTATCTGTTAGAATGAATATTGCAGTGGTGCAATTGACTCAGTGAACACAATGCATTGAGGCATTACTATCAATTTAACATATTAAATGACGCTACCCAGTAAACAGAGTTGCAAATAAAAGTGCAGCCTTCTGTTAGCACAGAAAATTGCTATTTACTGCATGTTTGTGTCTTGCTTGTTTGAAATGCTGCGTAAAAATAGCAACGCACAGTCATTATTGTGGCAGCTCAATAGCCTTCATTCCCCCCATCTGTTCACTAGTACTTCTGTCACAGGGTTCAAATTTTCCTGTATGTAGGATGGTGAGAGTTGATCACTCTCAGTGTCCTTATTAGGACAGCCGACTAATGTTGACACTGACTACCCTAACCTTAGTTATTTAACTTAGGGAGATCAGATCAGATCTGACCTTGTATCAGTGGTTAGAGACAAGTACCTTCTCGACTCTTCTTAACTAGAGACAATTTGTTGATTTCTTAATTTTTTGTGATTGTACACTTTTGTACTTTTTTCTCTGATGCTATTTTACCATAATATCTTGCATTTAAACAAAGCTATATATATTTAGCATTGTTGATATTATTGCTGATGTGTGGAAATGTTGCTCCTTTACTCGCTAAAATACAATGCACTTGCATATGTGTGGGTTTCAGTTGATCTCCTCACCTTAGCCTTGTCAAGCTGTGTACTGAAGTAAGGATAGAAAGGTTGAAATATTTATGGACAGAAATTCCACAACTCAATATCTATAAAATATTATAACAGATTTTAATTGTCACATTACTACCGTCAGAGTACCTCTCTCCCATACAGTGAAACAATGCCCCCATGTGGTGAAAACACAGTTCTACATTCAATCAGTGACAAGTTTTCTGCAAGTGTTCAATGCCTAGCATAATATAGTTTTCACTTTAATATTTACTCTAGTGTTTCAGCAGACATTACTGCACTATGTACCTGTTTTTTGGAAGACTACTGCAATATTTACTGGAATGTTTCTGCATACATTGTAAGATTTACCGCAGTATTTTGGCAGATATCTTCCTTTATAATGTTGTTGATTGGTGATCGGATGATTTCTTGATGAAACTTACTGGAGAAACATTAAACAGCTAATGGTGCAAAACCTGTTAGTAGGTAGAGTTTGATCTGAAATCACCCCTTCTGCTTTTCTCCCTCGCCTGTAGTAAGGATGCTGTCAGTACAGACACTTTGTCTGGTAGGGAAAGATATGATCTTCCAGTCTTTTCGGAGCCCTCCTTATGAGGAATAGATGGATACACGGAGAATAGATGGACATGCAGAGAATAAATGGATACACAGAGAATTGATGGATACACAGAGAATAAGTGGATATACAGAGAAGAGACAGATGCAGAATGAATCCATAGAGCAGTGTTTCCCAATCCTGGTCCTGGGGACCCAAAACGGTACATGTTTTTGTTTTAGCCCTCGCAATCACACACCTGATTCAAACGTTGCCCTACCAGTTACACACATGATTGATGTAACCTATTATCAAATCATTAATTTCCAACAGGTGTGTGCGTACCTGGGCCAAAACAAAAATGTGCACCCTTTTGGGGTATATCACAATGTTATACAGTGAGAACTGAACAGAATAGACATAACCATGAAGAATAGACAAATTTGAGACAGAACAGGCTGATGCATAGGCTTAGAGGACATTTACCATACCATCAGTCTCAACCTGTGATCCATTAGAGTTGTCATATTTGTTTGGCTGTTGTTTGTTTCCAGCTGTGAATCTAAAGACCAAAGAGCATTCTACAGTCACTTTATAGAGAATAGACAGAGAAGAGACTTATATAGAGAGAAAAGACAGATCAGTAGAGAATATATCGCTACAGAGAGCATTGACAGATCAAAAGAGAAACGACTAATAAGTAAAGTATACATAATGCATGACAAAGTAGATATTAAACAGATAGAGATAAATTAGGTATGCAGTCCTAGCCTAGAACAGTCCTAGCACCATAGCTTTACACCTTGCCTAAATCTGCCAAAATGCCCAGAACCTGCAGAAAGCAAGGCAGATGATTACTAAGAAGATGACAACAAAGTAAGCTGACAGTTGTTGCGTTATCTTTGAAAACCAAGCAGTTTTACCATCTCCAGCTTCGGCAAACAAATCATCAAATCAATCACACCATCAATCGTGCTAGAGTGTATAAGCAGTCATGTTTTAGCTAAGTATATATTAACGATAGAAAAGTCCCATAAACCTCAACTATTTTAACATAATATACACAAACAAGTTAAGCAAAAATAAGCTTAACTGTGCTAATATGCTTTGGTCTAGATCAACTTTCAATGACATACATTGTCTTATAGCACATTTCAATATTTGTGACAATATCTGCCTTGGATTTGAGGTTTCGAACTGCCCTCTTGAATTCACAGCAGTTTGTCCATTGGATTCAAGTAAGGGGACTGAGATGGCCATTACACATAAAGTGAATGGGTAAGTGGTTTTGACAGTTACTGTATGTTTGAGGTCATTTTCTTGAGCAAAGATTCAGGTTCATTTTCTTGTATGCTGTCCGCTTGCCTACAAACATGCAGATAAGTTACATTTTGTCTCATATGACCACAACACACAAATCCAATTGTAGTCCTAATATCACATGGTAATGTTCAGGTGCAGTAAGTTATGGGTTAGTCTCAGTAAGGGCTTTATTCGTGCAACACTTTCAAAGAGCATGTTGACAAGGAGGTGATGTCTAACTGTTGATTTTGACTTGATAACTCTGAGATGCCACTAGACTGTGCAGTTCTGAAATTGTAATCCTTGTATTTTCCTTTGCGTCCCTTATCATCAAGTATTTTAGTTTGTAATACTCGTGAGATTTCGGTCACAATACTTGAATATACTAATCATTCAGGAACAATGTTAACTCAGCAGTAGCTAATCTGATTAAATAATTCTACATGAAATGGCATAGGAGGTGATTTCAAATCTAAATGAGACATACTGTATAGAATTGACCTACTTAGATAATTCAAACATTATTCTAACCATTGTTCTAACCATTCTTTGCATCTGTTTATCCGTGATTTTCCTTGGTCTGCCACTTCGAGCCTTAACTTGAACTGTGCCTGTGGTCTTCCATTTCCTGACTATGTTCCTAACTGTCGAAACAGACAACTGATATCTCTTAGACAGCTTTCGGTATCCTTCCCCTAATTCATGATGGTGAACAATCCTTGTTTTCAGTTCATGTGACAGTTCTTTTGAGAC
>JACXGJ010000094.1:0-10411 GCA_016801105.1 Esox niger | reverse complement strand
CACTCTTCAGAGAAGATTCACAGAGGAGGGAAACTTACAATTGCCCCCCCTTAAATACTCTCTCATAATTGGGTTCACCTGTGTATGTAGGTCAAGGGTCACTGAGCTCCCCAAACCAATTTTGAGTTCCAATAATTGGTTCTAAAGATTTTGAAATCAGTAAAATGACAACAGTGCCCAAATTTATGCACATGCCTAATTTTGTTCGAACAATTATTGCACACTTCCTGTAAATGGTGTAAACTTCGTTTCACTTCTCAAATATCACTGTGTTTGTCTCCAATATGATATATTTAACTGATTTTGTTCATCCTAAGGACCAACGATTTATGAAGTAAAATCATGGAAATTAACAAGGTTGCCCAAACTTTTGCAGACCACTGTATATACATGTATTTATTTTATGTTACATAATTTGGATGCTTTAACAAAAATACTTTCAGAAAATATAACGTCTTTAAAAATGTGTCCTCCCATGTCCAACAATAAGCTTATTCAATACATTATTCAACAAGCAGTTTGCAGGGGCCCAACAACTAAATTGCTTCATTAACAGAAATGCAACAAGACATCAGTTTGGATTAAAAACATTGAATACCAGCCAGCAACATAATTACCTAAATAAATAAAAACAAGACCAAATAAAGGCTGTAAAATATCCTCTGCAGAACCACACACAGACTTGCTTTCCATCTCCCTCAATTCTTTAATAAAGAATCTAGTGTTGAACCCCCTATTATCGGCAGAGCCACGGTAAATTTTGAAATATAACCTTTTTTACCGAATAATCATTTGATGAAGTCGTCAATAGTTTGCAATAATTAGTGACATAAAAATGTTAGCTAGTCATTAAATATAATTTCAGAAATTTCAGTGGAAATATTTTCCGATTGTTGGTGAACGACAAAGCTAAAAAAATAAAAACCCCTATTAGCAGCCAGCTTACTATTTTTTCAATTACATCAGGTTAAAGTGCATTAGAAATGACACATCATAGTCCTGCCTGAAGTGTTAACAAGAAAGCCAACTAAGTTGCTTATCTTCCGATTAAGAAAAAAATAAGACTGACTAACTTTTCATTGTGTAGTACAGAGCGCCCTCATGTGGACCATAAAATCCGATAAAATCAGGACTTGGACAAATTCTATTTTCCCCCATTGCTGCAGCCAAAGTGTATCAGTTGGTTTTACAGATTTATCTTGTCTGTTAGGTCAATAATACAAAACATACAGGTATTGTATAAAGCACATTATATTCATTAAATAATAGATTTACTGATACAGATTAGAGACTAAATCTTAGTTGCAGTGATGCATGTGGGAAAGATTGAAAAATCCAAAGTCAGTGAAGAAATTCACAAGTCATAGTTTTGATAAATACATATTTAATCAAATAAATAAATAACAACAAAACACATAAATCTCAACACAATATATCTCCTAATATTCTCACAAATATAACAAAAATCAAGCTCCACAGCCACTTCAGGGTCCCACTGTACACATGACATAGGAACCCCTTTCCACAGATGTCACCTGTGCCTTCTGTCTTCTGAGGGCTGCCCGAAGTTATTTCTCTGTTTCAGCCTTCTCCATCTCACACCTCACCTACCACTGGTGTGTGTAATCCTCCTGAGGCATGTGGCAACCACAAGGAGTCTTCAGAATCTTCTCCAGATTGTCTCACCTGGGTGCCGAAATCTACAATAGAATATAAATCAACTATCCCAGATAGAGCTTTCTGCATTAAAACACAGATTCCCATCTACCTATGTATTTTATCGGCACAGGACATCAGCCTTGGTCTGGTGAAAGGGAATCCATTGCAGGCACAGTAGCGACAGCCTTGCACCACATAATGTTCATCCACTGGAACTCAGGTTCTTGTTTTATGTTATCTGCAATGAAACATCAGTCTGGTATTGATGCACATAATGTAACATTCAGATAGCAATTGCCACTATATAGCTAGATGCTGTAACATCCAATTCAACTAAATGCATGCAGAAGTATCAAAAGGTTAGTTCACATTACTGGTTAAAGTGAATACTTGCAGGTTTCTCAAAACGCTCGCCTCACACAATCCCAATTCTCGACTAAGGCTTGACAACATTCGGGTGTTTAAGTCTTATGTATTATTAAACTACTGTAATTCATATATTTCTTGTCTACTACAGTTATATGAACATCAAGACAACTAAGCTAGCAACACTAACCCTAACCATAAGCTTTATTTTAAAGGTTGTAATTTAGATAAAAATATCTATTCCATCGAATTGTACGACTTTTCACACAACCTCCATACATATTTTTTTTATAATACATTCAAAAGTAGACGTAACTTACATTTGTTAATATGAAAATGTATGGTATAAAAAGAACAACTGTATATTCCGTTTTTAAAATGACCGTTTTATTTTGTGGATTTCCACCCCAACAGGGAGCTTTGTTCCTAATGGTTTACCGTTACTGCACTAGTGGCAGCCACGCTGAGAATTTATGCCTGCACACGGCGTCAGCCAATGAGAGAGCAGCGTAAATATTAGGCTACCAACCCCACTGGTCATCCTCCATTTTTCTTCAGTTAATTCGGTTTTTGAAGACTTGAGATAAGGCTCATGAACGCTGTGTTCTGTGTCAAGGTTCCCACCACGCTAACAAGGCAACGTGTGTGGGATGGCGTATGTTATGCCTCTGAGCTTAGTCGGCAGTAGCTGGCATGAGGCCCACTGGTCACAGCTCCGGGCTGTCAGAGTCATTGGCAACCAAGGGTTGTAGCAGACTTTTTTCAGCCCACACGCTATGCATACAGTCCATTCACATTAACACCGGGTAGTTTCAGGTGGCAGTAACCACGGTCAGTTCTAAGCTTGTTTTTCATGTGAAATAAGCAGCCTGTGATATCAAACTAGCAATGATTGTTGCTGCATTTAAAGCAGCTAGCTATTAAGGTGGGGCGTGCATTTGCTATTAGTAGCGATCTACTCACAAATGTAACCGAATTTATATTAAGAAATAGTCTGTTAACACTGGGAACAATAACTACTAAGATAACTGCTAATGTATATGACAACAATGTAGGCTAAGTATACCGCTAACATTTACGCAGAGACATACATTAGCTAGCTCGCAGCCACACATTAACGTTAACCCTCTTCAGCCTGCCTTAACAGCCGTGAATGACCGTTCTTTAATTGCAGCTAACGGCCATCACTTTAATACACTAAATAATACATGAACTGTATTTAGGACCGTAAACATACATGCTTGAAAAGACAACAATGCTGATTGTAATATTGAGAAATCGACATATCTTGTCCTGTAGGGATATTTTCAATACATTTTGTTATTTCACATTAACCCGATGAAGAGTATACAGCGTGTCTCATGTGATCATTTGTATATTAACTAGGTGTTTATTTATGAAGCATCTAACAAGGGCTCATACCATCCCACTCAGTCAAATTCTACATTAACTTTTTAAGATCGAGTGATAAACTTTTCTCTTGCTACTGTTCTCATAATCAGTACAATGTGCTGTTGTTCTTATCTCATATTGAGGACAGAAGGACCTTTGGCTTGTCCTTGACTGTCTTGATAAAATCTTGAATGGGAGAAATCACGTCCCCATCACGCCACCAATATTTCCTAACAGTGTGTTATGTTGCGGAACCCAGATGGTTGGTGGAAGATTCGAGGAGCCATCCAGAAATAAACATAATGGGAGGAGCAAATATCGTTGTATAACCATACTGTATAAAAGTGTGTTTCCGAAGTTTGGGAGGCGGTTGTGCTGCACGGCTTTATTACCTTAATAATGTCTACTTTTGAATTCTCCAGCTCGTGAGTTTGAAATTGTTGGCGGGAAAAAGGATTAACATTTTCCACAACAGTCCCAAAAATATTTCAGCATTTAACTATGTGGAATATTTCAGCAATTAGCCGTGCTAACCGCAAATACCGCAAAATTGTTTTGTAAAAGATATATCTAGACCAACAAGACTGAAATAATGTTTCACCTGCATCCAACAAGTCTGATGAACGGACACTCTTCGTATGACTGACATGTCCCTGCATGAACCAGAGGAATCAGATGAGCATCGATCTTAGATGCCTTTTTCTAAAGGTGGCGGGAGATGTTGAGAGTGGTAGCGTATTAATATTAGATACTATTTTAATCAACTAGAATGTTAGTTTAGGGTGACTAGGTGCTCCCATTTGCCCGGAATGGTCCCGGTTTCTAGCTAGGTGTCCCGGGTACAGACAAATATCTATGAAACGCTAAAATGTAAATTTTTTTTAACATTCACCACCACATTGTCCCGGTTTTCACAATCAAATTAATAATAATTATTGTAATCGTTTTGTAATGTTTCCGCATACGAGTAGGAGCCAAAAAACTGAATTGACCTGCTTATTAAAGCAACAATTCTCATCAAAACGCAAGGAAGCTAGAAAAAAATAATAGGAAAGGGAAACGGTAACAAACAGGGCCAGCTCCTTTGCCACCAACCACAAACACGCACGATGACCAATATGCGTGCATAAGCGCATACATGTGCGCGTGCACGAACGTGTGGTACACTTAAGGGACCCCGTTTGGTGGTTTGAAAATGTGGTCACCCTGCGTTAGCTACACATTTATTATTTTTCTCTCAGTGTTGGGGTGACAAGGCTAATTTCAAGGGTGGAAGATGCCTCCCGACGCCGCCACGCTCCTGGTCGGTACGAATAGAAATGTGGTGTCGTTTCACGTTTATTATCTCTTATTACTGTGCTTGTTGCTGAGGAGTTGCTTTGGTCTTCATCATTTAAGGGTTAATTTTACAAAAAGTTGGTATTTCATTCAGAACTTAATACATGATTTTAAATGAGAAAAAAATTGGCAACTTTTTTTTCTGTATACACACATGGTGTGATTTACCCTAAAGCTCTAATGCAAGTTTTGTTTTTTGTTTCCGCTTGAACGAATGCAGCGTTAATGATTTGAGATGCACATTTTCAATTCATGAATCTTGACAATGCCTACAGTGCTAATTCCAGGCTTGGACAGAGGTGAATTGTCTAGTTGTGAAGAGCAACTTACGGAATGTCAACCAAATATCAATGTCAAACTCGCTTTAAATAGTTCTGAAAAATATATATAGTCAAGTCAATTCATCTCCAATAAAAGGTATTTTGAGGAAACAATAACACAGCAAGAATTCCTACAGCATGTGAACCGCTGTTTACCGTGAGACCTCATACAGCATGTAAACCACTGTTCACAATGAGACCTAATACAGCATGTGAACCATGGTGAACAGTGAGACTTCATACAGCTATAACATAGCAAACATTTACAAAAAATGAGACAAAGACCACTTAACAGTTTTGTTCTGAGTTTAATCACTTAAACAGACAATGACAGCTGTCCCCTCCTTCAGCTGTCCTTAAATGTCCTCTGGGTGGTGCTATTTCTCATCAACCACCAGATACAGAAGCCTTGGTGGTGTGACCATTCAAACATGTGCAATTTCAGTTCTTCTACCCCCATCTGCTCTGGCTCAGGGTTAAAAAATAGACTATCTGCAGCAGACCAGAGGATATTGACTTTTTGTGTTTGTTTACCAAGCAGCTAAATCAGCCCCAAGGTGTTGCACTATCAATGTGCCATTACTTTGCAATAGATCAGCCGTGAGCTGTCGTCTGATTTCATGAGTGAAGACATTTCCACCACACATTTCCTATTTTTTTTCCTCTTTACATACAGACAATTAGGAATATTCAAACATAAAATACCCCACAACACTGTGGTGTTCATTTTTTTTAAACATCTTTTTCAACTTCAGAATTCAGACAGCATATTGATTGAGATAGAGCACTGTGTTCCTGCACTGCAGACAACATACCACGAGCCACACCGAGACGTGTTCATCAGGGCTCGCGACAGACTGTTTTTTCTCTTTAGCCACCGACGATGCATAGGCATTTCTCATGGGACAAGCCTGAATAGTCCCTCCCTGTAAGAGTCGGCTTTGCTTCCGTTTGGCGCCTGATGAACACAGCCCCAGTCTGACTGAACGAGCAGTGTTGCTGTTGCCATGGATATTAAGTTAACACTGATTCAAAAGCGGCGAGGGCGTCGTCTGTGAGTGCAACCTTCTGCATCGCCACCATTTCCTCCCACCCTCCCTCCCGCCCCCAACACCAGTACAGTACAAACACCAATGGAGCGTCTCGGAATAGAGAGGAGCTGTACGAGATGAGGTATTATTGCCCAAAGGGACTTAAAGAATGAGCGCCGTGTGTCCAAAATGCCAGAATAAACCCTGCCCAGTGTGATCGTCTGGGCAGAACCTAAAGCAGTCCCCGGTCTGGGGGGGAAACGGCGAGCCACTGCGGTTTTGCCCAAGACCTGTGTTGCAGTGGGCTTTGGTTAGCACACAGCTTTTCATGTCGACTGACTCCCCACACAGTACTGCATGTGCCTCAGCACTAGATGGGGAATAGCTTGTCGGGTCTGCACCCTACTGTGTTGCAAAGGGTTTTGCACACAGATTTAGAGTTGTGGCGTTCTATACTCCGCCTCCACTTCATAAAGCCATGGGAAAAGTACAGCTAATTCCCGACAGACATGCTGCAACAGCAGAAGTGAGCCATCATTAAACCCAACACTTTTCACATAATAAAGGACACTAGGCCCAAAACATGCCTTCTGACTGTACCGTGACAGCAGAGAAGGGACATGACTGCACCGCAACAGAACAGAAACGACGAGAAGAACGCAAACATTGGAAGAAAATAAACAGTAAACAAAAGGATTTAAATGAATGAATAAAAAAATAGATATTCCCTGCCCTAAAACGAAACATTTCAAAATAAAATTAGTTTAAACATGGGTTTGTCCAGTTTATTCCAAGTCAGTTTTCCATTGGTTTCCACAGCTTCTCTTCTAAAGAAAACTAGCGTGGATGGCGGCTCGTGCCAGAGATGTTAGGTCTCTCACTTCCGCTCTTGTAAAAATAGATGTACTAGGCATCATACCATATTCCTGAAATTATTTAACAAATAACAATCAACTCTTTTTTGGAGAAAACATTTCTGCAAGCTTTTTTAATAATACCATACTTTTGTTTGTGAATGTAGTATATATATATATTTTTTGCATTCAGTTCTGTATGCATATGAAGACATCGACAGTCTCTTCCCTAGTGATTCTGTCTGGTAAATGCTTGGTCATTTGAAACGAGAGCACCATGGGGGAAAATAAACAGGCAATAGAATACTGTAGTTTGTAGGCCAGTGGTGCCGTTTCTTCCTCATAACTGTCAATCATTCTCACTCAGGCTCCACACGTTTAACAGAGGGGTGAAGGGGTGAATAGAGGTTTCTTTCTCCGGAACCACCCCTTTGTAAGAAAAGGGGTGGGGCGAGCAAGGGGAGGGCTCTGCCCTCCATCTCCAGGCCTGCTCTGGCCTAGATTCCAGTCTTTCTCCTCCCTTCAGTTGTCAAGTAGTAGCTCAGTGATGTTGTTTTTGAAGAAAAGTTTTGCATGATTTCACTATTCACTATAGTCATTGTCCAAGGGGCTGGGTGAGTGGTTGGTAGTGACGGAGTATTCAGTGTTTCAGGTAGGTTTGTGTGTTTGTGGTTCTCCTCTATGCCCCAGTCATTGGTTGGTTCCTCATCTATTTGAGCATTGAGTTGGTTGGTTCTCCGCAGGTCAGCGGCTACCTATGTAAGGCTACTCATATTCAAGGAACTGCTTGTGATAGAATAACAGATACCTAAGGGGGAAAAGGAACACTTTTAGACTTGTCGTTTGTGTGGGGTCATTGTTGTTAATCTTAAAGGCTGTGATTTGGAAGGTATCAATCTTACAGTTGTTTCAATTTGATCTAAACGTCTTGGAAGAAACAACAATTAAAAAGGTTGGCTTACGCAAAAAAAATTCTAAACTGAATGAAACAAAAGTACAACCTGAACATCAGTAATGCAGACCATTTTGTTTTCCCATTTAAATTGTTTCTACTACGGTGGGCTAAATGAACACAACCCACAGTTGTATTCAAAAGGCTAAACCTAGTAGAATAATTTTTTTCAAATGAGCATCAACCCGATGTCTCACGACCAACTACCCACCCTTCACTGTCCAGCACATCCTTGATGCTGGCCTTGGTGATAATAGCGTCGTCACATTTGAACCACTGGTCCTTGTGCTGGCGGATGAAGCTGGTGTAGTGGCCACTCTCAAGGGTGCCCTGGTGGTTCACCACAGCAAACAGGGAATACCTGACCAACACAGAGACGTGGTTAGGAGGGACTAATACAAAGCTGGAGGGAAATAGTTACTTTGCCTGACAGTTAACCTATTGGAACTTGTGATAGCGGGCATCAACATCAATCCAATTAATTAACAGTCAGGGACAAGTCAGCTCAGCTTGTTCAGCAAATAATCATGTCACCCTTCTTGAGTGACAAGCTACAAACTAACTCGTAACTAAAGACATTAAAAACATGTAAATTATGTTAAGTGTTTGAGAAATGTATGCCAATGTAATTAGCTCAGATGTTTGCTACTTAAACAGTGTTTAAAGGAAACAATATAAAATGATCACATTTTAGATGTGTTCTGTGCATCTGTTGACAAACTAATTACAAAGTGTCTACAAGGAAAACACAGGCAAAATGTGCCTTGGTGCTATTCAGACCTAGGTTCAGATGATAAACTCAAATAGTTTAAATTTGCTTTAGCCTGCCTGGAGTGCTTACTAAGTGTTCTTATTACTGGTTTCATTGGGCCAACAAGCTCAGGTAATAGTATTTCAATCTTAAGTATATATTAAGATGTGAAAACATACACCCCTGGAAAGTGGTATTTTGTCCTATATATTTGGACATATTGATATACAATGCACAGCACCTGTCTAGAATTGAGATCTTAGCTTTAATTGTTCCATAACCCTCCATTTATAATTTTTAATCAATGATGTTGTAGATTTCATAGTGTGTCTTGGCTCATTGTCCAGTTGCAAGGTCCATTTGCGCTTCAGCTTCAACGTTTCTGACAGATGGCATTACATTCTCCTAAAGAATTTCCTGGTACAATATGGAATTTCTGGAATAACTCAACAATGAGCCAGTTGACCACACCTGGATGCAGAAAAGCAGACCCAGACCATAATGCTAGTGGTTTGGACTTACATCCAACAGTGGAATTATGTAGTTTGAATTGCTAAAATATGCTTTGTAATCCCTCCCAGATTCACATGCTTCCATAATATTTTTCTCCTTTTCAGGCCTAGTTTCAAATCCTAATGAAAGGCTGGTACCTCCTGATACTAATTTTAGCAAATTTCTGATATGGTAAATAGCATTAAAACTGCATTGTTCATTTCCCTGGCATAAAAGGTTTTACAGTTCATTTTCTTTGTGAGATTTGTTAAATTGGGTTAACTTTATTATTATTTTTAAGTTGTATTGATCAGTCTTCTGAACCTGTGTACTTGAGTTTTATAGTTCAATACTCACTTATACAATACTCACTTATTGTCGTTGTTTAATACGTCTACAGTCTGTTGATACTGGCCGTTCATTCTGCTCTCTTTACTGCAGAGGGAAGACACACCCATTAGTCACATACTTTCTCCTATCCAGTGGCCACCACTACACAAGTTCATTAAAACTCAACACAGAAAGACACTGACACTTGACTTGCAAATTTAGGGCTATATAAAATATTACAACTCTGCACAAGCATGTCTAGAATTCCGCCAAACTCACACAAAATTTTAACAAAAATTGAGTGCCATACGCCACATGTTCACTAGAGGGCAGAGCAGTGCTGTGTAACAGCCAGCCAAATAGATCGCCGCCTCATCCACTCACCTTCTGGATGTTGATCTGACGCACAACACATTAATAACTGCTGCTGTTACAGGCAGAGTCAGGGGTGTGGCATTAGCATTAATAGCTGCTGCGGTTACAGGCAGAGTCAGGGGTGTGGCATTAGCATTAATAGCTGCTGCGGTTACAGGCAGAGTCAGGGGTGTGGCATTAGCATTAATAGCTGCTGTGGTTACAGGCAGAGTCAGGGGTGTGACATCAGCATTAATAGCTGCTGTGGTTACAGGCAGAGTCAGGGGTGTGACATCAGCATTAATAGCTGCTGCTGTTGTTACAGGCGGAGTCAGGGGTGTGACATCAGCATTAATAGCTGCTGCTGTTGTTACAGGCAGAGTCAGGAGTGTGACATTAGCATTAATAGCTGCTGCTGTTGTTACAGGCAGAGTCAGGGGTGTGACATTAGCATTAATAGCTGCTGCGGTTACAGGCAGAGTCAGGGGTGTGGCATTAGCATTAATAGCTGCTGCTGTTACAGGCAGAGTCAGGGGTGTGGCATTAGCATTAATAGCTGCTGCTGTTACAGG